>PVKN010009604.1:0-23557 GCA_004027915.1 Capromys pilorides
GAAGAGAGGGGAGGGGAGAGGAGGGAGGGGAGGAGAGGAGAGGAGAGAAGAGGAGAGGTCTCCACCTTTGTAACTCTACCATGAGAAATTTATTCTAGGACGCCTGCAGGAGGCCGTGGGAGGGCTCCTGTGGTTGCTGGGCGCAGCTGGTACAGCACAATGCTGGCGAGACCTTCCCTTTGAGCGCCGTGTGTGCGCCCCAGTGAAGAAGTGAGCCGCACCGGCTGGGCTGGGCTTGGTGTGTGCGAGGCCCGGGGCCGACCCCGTGCCCCCATGTGCACACGCGTGCATGCCCAGCGGCCACGCTGTGGCAGCTGAGACCTGGCACGCGAAGCGTGGTTCAGTGCCGTGGCCAGTACACTGGCCAGGGGTGTGGCGCGTTGGTAGGGCGCTTGCCTGTCACGTGCAGGGCCCTGGGCTTGATTCCCAGCTCTGTGAACAAATTTTTAAAAAATAATTAAGAATATGTATGTGCTTGGATGCTAGGAAATGGCTCACATGAAGTGTCTCAAGTGGTAACTTTCTTGTGTGTCAACAATTAGGAATAGTTTTATTTTCTTTATACTTTTTTGTGTTTTTTTGAAAAAACTAGTTCTGGTTTTTGTTTGTTTTTCTCTTTTCTTTTTTCTTTTTGTGGCTGGCTGGGGGTGAAGGCGGCATGACGTGGTGGCAGGGGTCGAACTGCAGTCCCTAGGCTTGCCTAAGCAAGAAGCTTTAGACCACTGAGCTATCTTGCCGGGTTCCCTCCCTCCCTCCGTCCCTTCCAACGGCTCCATGTAGAGCCCAGGCTGGCCTCAAGGTCACAGCTGTCCTCCTGCCTCAGCCTCCTGAGTGCCGGATTGCAGGCATGCGCCTCACCCAGAACCAGTCATGTTCTACCGATGGAAATTAGAGGAATGAACTGCAGACCTTCCCCCTCTCCTTTGGCCCTTCCGGCGGGAGCCCCCACCTTTGTCTCCTTATAAAGCACGGCACCTGGAGCCTGACAGGTTGAGTGTGAGGCACCAAGAACATCCATGTTAGACCCTGGCTGTTACAGAATTCACGTCACAGCTCACAGCTCTTCCTTCCCACCCGTCACTTTGGTGCAGTGGATCCTGGAACTCTTCGAGACACAGAAGGGTTGGAGACCCACACTAGCTCGGCAGCAGTGCCGGCCAGGCCTGGGTGCCTGTCTGCTCCTGGCGCAGTCAGGAGGTCCAATAGACTGACGTCCTGGGGCCCAGTGCCCCAGAGGTGGGGAGGGTGTGTAGGACCCAAGCAGCCCCTCCTCGGCTGGCGCAGGGTGGTGTCACTGCCTCTCATAGGCTACGGGCTCTGGACCAGCAGGGTTTGGACCCAGGGTTGCCTCTGTTCTGCCAGTGTCCCAATCCCACACAGGGAAGATTGATAAGAGTGCCCAGAATGTGGGGTGCTGCCGTAGGGTGTCCCCCAGCTCCCATATGTGATCCAGGGGGCTCAGTTACACCACTGTCCAGAGCTGGGGGGCTGGACAGGCTCTGCAGGCTCTTGGGTCACTGTCCAGGGTTGACCTGCAGCACAGCACACCGGCGTGGGGTTGCTCAGGACCCCTGACGATGCAGCCGGGAGGTCCCCCTTCCTGCTGGCCTGTGTGCACTCAGGTTTCCATGTTGGGGTAGGAAAAGTGGCTTGTCCCACTGCGAGTGTGCTCCATAGCACAAAAAAGACAGCCTCGTAGGGCAGGGTGTGTTCTTTCACAGGTCTGGAGATTCCAGTCCAATCCAGGGGCTGGCAGGCCTGGCTCCTGCCCAATCTCCTCCTTGCCTCTTGTGGCATCAGGTGGCCCCAGGTGGCCCTTGGTTCCTGGGCTCGTCACTCCAGTCTCTGCTTCGGTTTTCACATGGCGCTTTCTGTGTCCTTTCACCTCTGACCAAGGACTGTGGCACTGAATGCAGGACTCTCCTCATTGTCTGTGGTCGTTTCATATTGAGATCCTTACCTTCCTTGCATTTTCAAAGAGCATCTTCCCAAGAGGTCATAGTTACAGATGCTGGGTATAGTTTTTGCAGGGAGGGGATCAGCATTCAACCCACCCAGGTGGGCCCCAGGGCTTGGGCCCAAGGCCCTAGACCCTCTAGGCCCTGGACCCGCTGCGGCATTGGTGAGCTAACCCACCAGGGCTGGGTGGGCCAGCAGAGCAGGGCAGTCATCCCGGAATGCGGTGCTCCTGCTCTGGTGCTTGCCTAGCTGGAGCAGGGTGGCGGGAACGTGCTGCTGTCCTTGGCCGCTCAAAGCACGTGGGTCACCAGAGAAGATAGGTGCATCGGCGCAGGCCCCTGCCGGCAGCTGCGTGGCAGTGGTTGCACCCGCAGGAGCAGCTTGACACCCACAGTGAGCGCTGGAGTTGAGAAGGGATCGTGGTGTTCACGAGGACACTGAGAATGTGAACCTTTGTTTGCCGCCTTTTGCTAAGTAAGAGATTGTTAAAATGACACAGCCTGCTTGGAAAAGAGCTCAGCGGAGCCTCAGAGAGTCCAGCATAGACTCCCTGAATGACCAGCAGCTCCGCTTCTTTATTTTTTTATTTCATTTTTTAGACAGGGTCTTGTTGTGTATTGCAGGCTGGCCTAGAACTCTCAGCATCCTCCTGCCTCAGCCTCCTGAGTGCTGGGATCACAGGCACCTTCCCCCACACCCAAGGAAAATTCTGCGTGTGACTCCAGGGAGTGACAACACATTTCCACGCACAAGCTTGTCTGCAGCAGCTCTGTTAATAGCAGCGCAGGGAGGAAACGACCCATACCCCTGTCGACGGATGAACGAATCCACGCCTTGTGCTGTCCCTGGAGAGTGGAATACTGTGTGGCAACAGAGGAGGGACGCCCTGACTCACGCCGTGTCGCAGTCCATCTTCTACTGCTATAGCGCTGTTCACGAGGTTGGGTTATTTATAAAGAAAAGAAACTCATTTCTTTTATCTCTGGAGCATGGCAGCAGCACATTCTTGGCGTCTAGTGAGGCCTTGGGCTGCACCATAGCGTAGGGGGAACATCTGTGGGGGGACAGAGCAGGCGGCAGCTTGGGCCTCCGGCCTTTCTTGTAAAGGTCCAGGGCCATGACGTTGGCTGACCCCGACTACCTTGTGAAGGCCCCGCCTCCACGTAGCGCTGACAGAGCTGTGCAGGTTAAGCTTCCGGTGCATCAATTCTTGCTGTGGCACCGGGGACGCTCAGAAGCCTGGTGCTCGGTGAGGGAGCCAAATGTGCGTGCAGACAGCAGGCCCGGGCTCCTCCAGGTGGCTGCCGATGGTGTGGGCTGCTTCGGGGGCAATGAGATGTTCTGGAATGAGATCTCGTGAGATCTCAGCGGTGCCTGCGACCCCAGGAGGCACACGTAGCAGACGGAATTCTGTGAATCTGCCTTCCGAAGCTGCTGGAGAAAGCGGAGCTTGCCGTCTTCAAGCAGTGACGCATGGGCTGCTTGTCCTGGACTGCTAGGCTGTCGGTGCCCAGAGGTGGGTCTGGTGCCCAGCGAGTGGCCCTGGGGCAGTGTGACCAAGAGGGTGGCCTCTGGAAGTGGGGCCTGGCTCTGGGCTCAGTGTAACGGGAGGCAGTGAGCAAACGGGTTTCTGAGCGCCGTAGGACCCTTGGTGGGCGGGTCCAGAAGTGTGTGTTACCCCTGCCTCCAGCCGTGCAGCCACCCTGAATGATGATCCCGCCCAGCCTGACTCTCCTGTCCTCCCCAGGGGCCGCCTTGCTTGCCCGTGGGCCAAGCTTGCAAAGCAGGGGCCAGGCAGCGAGGCAACTGCCCATGGGCAGGACTGGCGCCTTCTATCTTATCCTCGGATTGAAGAAACAGGCTCTGCTCACGTGTGCCCTTAACGGGTTACTTCAAGTCCTGCCCAAGGGGTGGAGTAATGACAGACAGCGGATTCCCACGAGTGCAGCTGAGGCTCAGCCCCGCCCCAGATCCAAAGCCGTCAGCCAGGCAGGGCAGGGCCATCCTGGTCATGGGTACAGAATGTGGCCTCTGGGGCACCTTGTTAGCACTGTGGGAATGGAATTTCTTGTCATCACAAGTTTGCTGTTTAATAGTTTTTAAAATAAAATGTAATTTAAAGACCTTAACGTTGAAGTTTGAAGCTGAGTGTCGTAGTGACCCCAGCCTATCGGGTGTGGTTTATCCCCCTTAGTGAGCCTCACATTTTCCCTTGGGATCTCGCTGGCCCAGGGTCCTGAGTGCCGGGTACTCTGTCAACGTCACTGCCCTCACTGCAGCTGCTGCATTGTCTTCTGCAGTGTGCTTCCTGTCATGTGTATAGATGGTCCTCACTTGGGACTTTTATTTGAAAATTCATTTTCCCTTTAGAAACCCTGGCTAGACAGGCACAGTCCTCCTAATTGGGAGGCTGAGGCTGGAGGATCTCATGTACCCAGCAGTTCAAAGCCAGCCTGAGCAATATCACAAGACCATGGCTTGCAAGGGCTAGCAAGACCCCGGCAAAAAAAAGGAAGAAAGAAAAGAAAAGCTCCTTGCTAGGTGGTCAGGAATGGATTACAGAACAGATGCTACAGCCCAGGCCACTGTCATCACCTGGGGGTTGCAGGCCCTTGCCACCTGCTCTTCTGTAAGGAGAATGACCCAGCAGAGAAGAGGGGCTCATCCCCAGGAGCCTCCCACCGCCTGGTTCCAGACCAGGGTCTGGCTTCTCCAAGGTATCTCTTTCCCAGTGGCTCCGTGTCCCGGTTACAGGCAGGATGAAGCTCCCAGGGCCTCTCTGTATGGGCTGGCAAGCCCTGCAGAGCCCTGCACGCCCCCTGCCTCTCAGCTTCTCTCTCGGCTGCGGGAGGGGCGCCACCTGCAAGACAGCAGGTGCAGGGGTTTATTTTTATTGAGTGTTTAAACTGTTCCCAACATCTAAAGCTGCCCTGGGCACTAACTTACCAGGCTGTTTGTGAAACTGCAGAGGCATGAACCTGCCTCAGGTGAGGTTGCTTTGCACGAGCTTGCTCTTATAAAATGTCCTTTTGGGCAGCTCTGGTTATAGAAGCTTGAGTGAGGTTCATGTTGCCTCAGACTTTACATGTGAGCCTCTTCGTTGTGGATGGAGTTTCATGACTGGGCCAGAATAACTGGATGGAGGAGCTGGGTGCTGCTCCCCCTGGGCTCCGCCAGGACATGTGGCCTTTCTCTTGCATGGACATTCCTGTCTCACTGCAGCCTTCCACAGGTGTGTGTGCTGGATGGGCAGTGCCATCCTGGTGCCCTGCCCTCCTTGGTCTCTGAGGGCAGGCTAGGCCTTTGCCTGCTCAGCCACTTGAGCTCCTACTGTTGCTCCTCCAAGGAGCAGCCGAAAGCCATTCCTGGGAGGATGAGGACTGCGGAGGTCAGGAACCCACTGTTAGTCCCCGAATGTGAACACCAGGGAGGCATGATCAACACAGTGCTGAAGCTGGCTGCACGGGACTCTCTCGGGCACAGTGGGCTGAGCAGGCTGCACTAAGCAGAGCTGGTCACACCTGGGGCGGTTTGGAGACCCGCAGTGGAGCCACCAACACAGGCAGATCTGTGGCCCAGCAGAAGTCCCAGCTCGGGCCGGCGTGGGAAGGCCCCCCATGGTCTCCTGCCAGTCTCCCTGATGCATCCTGAGGCAGCATGCACAAGATGGGCAGATGGAAGCCGCCAGTAAGCCAGACGCCAGGGCTGTCCCTTGTGACCAGACGAGTGTCTGTCTGCTGGTGGATGGTGACAGCGCCACCAGCTCAGCCGGGCCTTGGCACCCAGCCCCTGAGGGAAGGAAGGGTAATAGGGACCCACAGGAGGGCCTAGGTCATTACGTGGAGGCTGTGAGCAACCCTGGCCTTGGGGCCTGTGGTCCCTCAGTGGTCAGGCCTTCTTGTTGGCCAGGTGTGGCAAGGGCCGCCGTTCCTGTGTTGGGGTTGAAGGTCAGCTGGCAGGGTGGGGGCCGGGCTTGGACGCCTCCAGAGGCCTTGCGTATCTTCACTGGAGCGCAGAGTCCTGGGCCTTTTTGGAAAGCAAGGCCCAGGTCAGCCCCTTGGGTACCCTGCCCTCTGCTGACCCCTTAGGTCTGTGTCTCCCTGATGCCCATGTGTAGCCACCATCTCTGGGTTCTCTGCCTGCTGCGCCTGGGGCTGTAGGTGGCGGCATGGGGCTGGCTGCACCTGGCAGCTCATCTTGGGGACTGGTGTTCAAAACTGGGTCTCCATCCTAGGTGCAGCTGCTGGGGGCAGGCCGGGTCCAGAGCCTGCTGGGCTCCACTCATTGCTGGGCTTACCCAGGGCTGGAGCATCCTCTCAGGTCTGCTGAGCCACCTGTCCTGCCATCTGTCCCACCCTCCTGTCTTGCCACCTGCCCGCTACTGTCCTCTCCTGCAGCATCACCAAGGCTGAGATGCCTCTTCCAAGGCCACGTTTGGGAAGCAGGAGCCTAGAGAGACCTAGTCCTGCCGTTCCTGCCTCTCTTCTTCCTTGCAGAGATGCCGGAGGGGCTCAGCGCCCTGGGGAGCCCGAGCGTCGCGTGTGGCAGCCGGCCGTGGGCTGCCTTCGTGAGCCTCGGTCCGGGTGCTTGGCTGAGGAGCACAGGGCCATCTCGCAGAGGGCTGTCAGGAGCAGCGCTCCGCTTGGGCCACGTCGCGACCCCTCCCGGGCCAGCAGTGCCGTGGGTGCTGGGCAGCCCTGTGCCCTCCAGGTCATCCCACGCCACGTGCACATCTGCGTGCTGCACAGGGACCAACTGTGCAGGGACAGCAATCTAGCACTGCACGTGCCCAGCCTGGGCGGCCCACACTGCCCTGCAGCAGGAAGTCCACAGCTGCTGTGGCTGCGCGGTGGGCGCTCCTGCCTTCTACGGCCGTGCTTGGCAGGCGCCATCACCTCTAGCTGAGGGCTCCCTCCTCCAGCTCTGGTCTTGTCTCCTGTGAGTGTAAAAACTTCTACAGCTATGAGTTCATCTTGATGGTACTTTTTCATGGCATGGTTAAAAGACATTTCTCCAGCAGCAGCCTGTAATTCCAGCCCTCAGGAGGCTGAGGCAGGAGGATCATCATGAGGTCAAGGCCAGCCTAAACTGTGTAGTAAGCCCATCTAAAAAAGAAAAAAAAAAAAGACATTTCTCCTGTGCTCCAATCTATTACCTTACAATGCTTAGCCCGCAAAGGCTTTCGGATTAACTCAGCAGTTTAAGCACTTGCACTGGCAATCCCAGGGGGACTGCAGTTTGATCCCCACACCCACCCTTCAGGCACCCTGAACCTGCCAAAAAACAAAAACAAAACAAAACAGTGCTTAGCTCACAAGTTTAGTAGACTGTCTTCCCAGCAGGTTCCCTCTGTCATGAACACTTTCCTTGAGGCTATTACAAACCTTAATACTTAGTGTTAAAATGTGAGCGAGTGGGCTGGTGCGGGCCACGTGCGTGGCACAGCAGACTCCGCGCTGCCTCAGTCCCAGCGTGTGCCCCAGCAGGCCCTCGAGACCCCACAGGCTGCGCTTTCTCCGTGGGGTGAGCAGGCCCGGCTAATCGCTTGCCTCCTATTCTGCATACTTAGAAATGGAAATTCAGTACCCTTGATTTTTTTACGGATTCTGTTAGTCAGAACAAATTGAATGTTATCAGCTTTGTTATTCGTTTCCTGGGACCCCTGCCTGGAGGTTTTGTTTTAGCCAGTGCAGACAGATCACAGACTTGGACTCTTCTATCTGAAGTACCAGTCCTGGGGGCGCTGCAGACAGCCTGTCACCCAAAGGGTGGGCCTTTTCTATTTCAGCTGTGGTTTTCTTCTGAATATTTCTAATTTCTTCTGCTCAGTGTGTGCATGCATGTGTGCACACGTGGGTGTGCATGTGGAACGCCCATTCTGTAGTTTCGCTAAGGGCTTTCATCTACATCTGGGAAAGCCAAAGGGCACCTGCCTGGTCAGATCCACACCATTCGGGTGCCCGTGGGCCTTTTCCAAGGGGGTTTTGGAGCCTGTCCTCATTGGAATGTCCATACATGTGGGTGGGTTTTGGATGCCTTATTTGTGCTGTCCCTTGTCCCCCAGAGCTGTGAATTCTGTGACCACAGATATCCTCGCTGTTTCCCCACATCAAAGCAACTGAGGCTGACAGGTCTTTTTTTTTGCGGGGGAGGGCAGGTCATTTTATATGGCTCCAATGCCTAGGCTGAGAGGGGCTTTCGGCTGAACAGGGTCTGCAGGCTTGAGCCAGCCCCACAAACAGCTTTTGGAGATCTTGGGTTTTACCTTTGAGTGGAGTCATTTCAGACTTACTGAGGGTGTCACTGACTGTCACGGGCCGCTGGGCCTCCTTGGTGGACACCACTGTGGCTCCCGGGGAACCCACATGGATCTGCATCTGGGGCTCTCTAATAAGAACCTGGGGGCCGGTGAGATAGCTGAGCAGACTAAGTGCCTTCTTAGGCAGGTGCAGGGGCCACATGCTGCTCCAGCCCCGCCCCTGGGCACGCTGAGCTGGTGACCAAGTCCAGGCATGGTGACACACGCTTGTAATCCCAGTGCTAGGGATGCTGAAAACAGGAAGATCACTATGAGTCTGAGCTGCATAGTGAGGCCTTGTACCAAATACATAATCAATCAATCAATGAATCAATCAATCAGTAAGCACCTGGGACAGGCGGCTTCTGCGATGGCAGCCCACCCTCCCGGCCCTGCAGGCAGGCAGGCAGGCAGGCAGGCAGGCAGGCAGTCTCCTCCGTGTCTTCATGTCTTCCACCACCATGCATCCATCTGTGGTTCAGCCGCACTGTGAGGTCTCGGGGATTAGGACTTCATTGTATGAAAGGAGCACAGTTCGGCCTATAATAAGGTCGCAGTGCAAATCTGCCCCCTCTGGCAGAGGATCTCTGTGCCTGGGGGTATCTCAGCCCCATGAGAACTCTTTGGGGCGCCAGCTGCCCCTGGGGCATAATGAAGGGGCCCTGGAGACACTTGTGGCCCTTTTCCCAGGTAGGACTTGGCTTCCCTGCAGTGGCACCAGGTGTCCTGCTGACTGGAGCCTGGACCCAGAGTCCCTTGTAGGCCTCCCATGCCTGGGGGGCCCTAACACAGCTGCCCCACGTGGCCCTTGCATCCTCTGCTTTGTTGGCAGGGCTCCTTTCTAGCATTTTCTCTGGGGACGCCCATCCTGGTAGCACCTGCCCCACTGGCGCTGTGGTGCTCAGGGCTCCCTCTACGTGCTGGCGAGGACCATCGTGCTGGCAGAGTCTTGTGACAGTGGCCAGCCCCATCTCAGCCGAGCCAGCGAGGAGTTAAGGATGCTAGCGGTTCGGTATTCAGTATTTGCTAGGGACGCCAGTGCAGCGCCCGCAGGTGCTGGGCTTTCCTCTGCTCTGACGTCTGATTGCACTCCCCTCCTGTGCTGAGGACCAGGAGTGCATTCTTCAGCATTATGTCACGGAGATGCCTGGCACCCACAACTTAATGGAGGGGACGTTTATTTGGTTTATCATGAATAAACCATGGTTATATCAGAGGATATAGTCCATGGTCGGCTGACTCTCAGACAGCTGCATCAGGGCAGAAGGGAAGGGCAGGGCAGAGCAAAAGGCTCAGCTCCTGGAGGCTGGCAGCAGCACTAGAGAGGGAGAGGGAGGGCCCAGAATGAGTCCCCAAGGGCAGGTCTCAGGACCCACGCCAGCCAGTTAGGGGGACACAGTTAAATCTAAGCAGCACGATGAGGCTCCTTTGTCCTGGTGACTTGGATCTGGGGGGTCTCTGCTCTGGCCTGAGTGACATGGCTTTCCCTGTATGGACGTTCTTTTCAGTCATAGGGTGTGTGGCCATCCCACAAGGGTTCAGCTGTGCAGTGAACGGCACTGCGGGTTGTGAGGTAGAGGATGGGGTGGCCTTGACCCTGGGGCTGAGCAAGCCCACCTGAAACACCAGCTGGCTCCACCCAGGCCCCGCCCCAGGATGAGCACAAGTGCACACACAACTGCACTGGGCCGTACACACGTACAATGCATGTACATACATTGCATGTGCGCACATACGTGCTCTCACAGTTGATTGTCAGCCCATCCAGGGCACAGAGGAATGAGTGTGTGGGTTGGCCCAGCCCTGGGGACATGTGTGTGGCCCTGGAGGCTCAGCCCGTTCCTTCACTCAAGTGGGATGAGTGACAGGTGGGGAGTGTGGCACCGTGGCTATCACCCACGTTTCGTGCATCTCTGTGGTTTCTCCACTTGCTCCCCTGCTGACTGGAAGGAGTGCCCTAGCTGACCCAGGAGTCGTACAGTTACTTCAAGGACTGCGTGTGCCCAGGGAGGTCTTCAGGGGCAGGAAGGACGGATCTCGAGCCGTCCTTTGTCTCCACAGCTCGAACAGCCTGCTTGCTGTGCCCTCTTTGTGCAACACAGGTTTTGCTTCCTGGAGCTGTCAAGATCCAGTGCTCTAAACTCAGAGCCTGAGGGCCGGCGAGATAGCTCAGCAGACTAAGCACCTGCTTTGGCAAGCGCAGGGACCAGGATTCAACTCCTGGTCCCTCAGGCTGTGCCGGCCCTGCCCCAGGGTGTGCTGAGCCAGCGACCAAGTCTGGATGTGGTGGCACATGCCAGTGCCAGGGAGGCTGGAAATAGGAGGATCACTATGAGTCCAAGCTGCATAGTGAGACCCTGTACCAAGTACATAAAATGAAAATAAATAAATAAATAAGTTTGTTTATTAATTCAGAGCCTGGCCTGGTTGCAGGCCAGGTGGCAACTTGTCCACAGGGCAGTATCAGGGCCAGGAGATGTGCAGCGTGGCGCTCGTTGGGCTTTCTGGCTGCAGTTGAACTCTGAGCTCCGGTTCATTTCTGAGAGAGGTGCTCAGCCACAGTGAGGCACCAGGCATGAGAGTGGGCTCGCCGGCCCCGCGCTGCTGGGTTCCCAGACGCCAAGCCCTGGGGGGGGGCCTCAGTGTGACCATGGTGTCCTGCACAGGTGCACTGGGCCTGCTGTGAGCTTGTCTTTACCTGAGAAGGGGCAGGAAGAGGTGGCTTGTCCCACTGGTGGCCAGGTGTTTTCTGGGGCTCCCTTCTTTCCTGCACAGGGAACATCTGGAGGAGCTGGCACCCAACCAGGGGAGCAGGGGTGCCACGAAGCTGAGCAGGGAGGCAGAGGGCAAAGTCTCCTTCCTCAGTGCTGCGGAAGTGCACCCTCCCAGGCCTGTTCCTGGGAAGGGTGGGCTGAGGCCTCCTGCCTCCCACACACTGAAGCAGTCTGGGCCCGGCTTCATCACAGTTGGGGGGAGCTGAGGCTCGTGGCCTCGGCAGGACCCCAGAACATCAGCCACGCACGGTGGGGATGATACACATCGGTGCCTTCTCATCCCTGCCTCCAGCATCTGCTGTTGTCAGCCTGGCCCTGTGTAGAGGAGCTACTGGATGGATGGGGGTCCCCTCAGCCTCCCGGGAAAGCTCATGTCCCTTGTGACCAAGGCCTTGTGACTTAGGAAGATTCTCTGGGACAAGGCTGTGTGGAGAGAGGCCAGGGGCCAGAGAGCACGGGAGGCAGGGCTGGGGCAGAAACTGACGTGATGCGAAGGCGTTACATTTTAGCACCAGTCGTGCTGGTATTCCCAGGTAGAGGAGTGAGTCGACCCACAGTGACATTGGTGCCCGGGCGTCGTTGCTCTCCTGTGCCTTTCCCTAGATAGTTACACAGAAAGGACGGCTTCTGTGAGCCTCGTGCAAGGGCTGCTTGGCCCTTCCCGGTGCTTCTCTTGCTCCTGGAGCCTCACGCCCAGGGAAGAGGACACTGGTACCTGGTGCTGTGGGGACCGCAAGGCTCCGTGTGGAGTGAGAGGGCGGGACAAGCAGGCCCCGTTGAGGACGCTCAGCGTGGTGTCCTAAGACCCAGACCCGAGCCTCTCCGAGCCTAGGGTGAGGGGAGCCTTGAACAGAGGCACTGCCCATGCCCGAGGCTGTGCCGGAAGGGCTGGCGAGCTGCGGGGCGCTGTGTGCCTCTGCATTTCAGTGGAGAGTGCATTGTCACTGCGCTTGTTGACCGTCTTTATTATTTCAGGTCAGATCTGGGAATATAACCCTTCCTAAGAGCTGTTTCATCATCCTGAGCCCCTAGCTTGCTCCTCACAGAGCCCCTTGTCTCTGCTGGATGAAGACCCCGGGATCAGGGTCTGAGCCAAGTCCGAGCAGGGCCCCCGCCTGGCCGTGCTGGCCCTCGCTCCCCCTGGTTGTGTGTGGAGATGCTACTGTGTGCGGGAGTCTGTTCGCAGAGCTGTCTGTTGCTCAGGAGCAAGGTTCCAGGCTGGGGACTTGGCCGGGCAGTGGCCCTTGGGTCACTCCTGCTCACATGCCCAGCGTCTCTCTCCCCAGAGATCCGACCCACAGCTGCTGGCCCAGTTCTACTATGCTGACGAGGAGCTGAACCAGGTGGCTGCGGAACTGGACAGCCTGGACGGGCGGAAGGACCCCCAGCGCTGCACCCTGCTCGTCAGCCAGTTCCGCTCCTGCCAGGTAAGTGCTGGGCGCGGGAGGAGATGGCCAGGGCCTGGCAACGCCTGGCTGTACCAACTGCTCACACCCTGTAGGGACTTCCAGGGTCGGCCACGGTGGTTCTGGAGACACAGACCCCAGGTGGGTGGCTGGAGCGGGAGGAACAGTGCTGGCTAGGGCACGGCTTGGGTCACCTCAGGGACCCAGAGCTGGGAGGCCCTGAGGAGAGCTGGCAGGAAGGACGGGCGCTGGGCAGTGTGTGTAGCACCGGCCAGGCGATGTGACCACGCTGAGGCTGACAAACAGTGCTGCATAGTACACAGAGGCCCTGCGAGCCGCCGCTAAAAATATTTCCGCTGACATGTTTCCTCCCCAAGCGCCAGACGCTCAGGGGTGTCTCTGGGAACGCAGAGGGCTGGCGCAGAGCTTCGTCGGGTGATCAGGAGGCGAGGCCTTACAAAGACTGGGACCGCCAGTCTGGCAGCACCAACTCAGAGCCTGGAGATGTTCTAATCCTTTTGCTAGGAACTGGTGGATCCCGGGGACATTCCCTCCAACGTAGAGCAGCCCACGGCCATGGCAGTGTTATTCCCGGTGCAGAAGTGGCCTGCAGCAGAGGTTGGGTGGTCCCACAGCCTCCAGGGAGAGCTGAGCTGGGACAGGGGAGGTGACTCGGTGGCCATCGACAGCAGCACAGAACAATCGGGTGCTCACAAGCCTCAGCTCCAGTCAGGAGCAGGCCGGCGGGGGACAGGAATGGGAATGGGAGGCAGTAGGTCCAGTCAGAAGGACGCTTCCGCCAGGGAGCACTTCCCTGCCTCCGTATCATTTTCCCACTTCCTGTGATGAATGTGCTTTCATAATATCTATATATTTATTTATTGCGGTCCTGGGGATTGAACTCAGGACCCTGTGCTTGCCAGGCAAGCGCTTATTCTACTGAGCTACCTCCCCCCCACATTAATAATTTTATATTTCAAAAGATTAAAGGAAAAATCTTTAAGCTTGCAGTTCTCTTGTCATCCTGTGGAATCAAAGGTCAGTGGTTAGAGTAGGACAATTTTAAAGGAGAGGAGGATGGGAATTGGGCTGCTGAACAGGCTGCTGCTGCGCTTTGTGTTTGGAGCAGCAGGGAGTAAAATAACTTTGAAAAGTCTTTAAAATCGCCTCACTGGTACTGAGGCTCAGATGGATGGGCCGGGCCAGAGCCAAGAGCTCACTGCGGGCTCCGGGTTGTCCGAGTTGGGCTTTCCGTTCTGCAGACAGCTCTGCGACAGCGGAAGGAGTGGGTGGTTCTGGCCCAGGTCCTGTGTAACCAAGGCCATGGGACTCCCGCCTCCCGCCTGGGAAGTCTCCCCATAATCAACCCATGCGGGAACACAGGACGCCGTGGCAGCACTGTGTCCTAGAGCACACACTGGTGTCACCCCTCTGAGCAGGGCTTTGGAACCACCTGCACTCCAGATGCCCTGGGCCGCGTGGCCCTCTCCTAGCAATCATACAGGAAGCAGAGCTGTGCGCCTCGATGGCTGCTGC
Source organism: Capromys pilorides (assembly GCA_004027915.1). Lineage (NCBI taxonomy): Eukaryota > Metazoa > Chordata > Mammalia > Rodentia > Capromyidae > Capromys > Capromys pilorides. The sequence continues at coordinate 13,974 of PVKN010009604.1, forward strand.
ACCTGTTTCCCACGAGGCTTGACTGCCACCAGCTGGGCAGTGACCAGCGCCTGTCTCTGTTCTCCTTCAGGACAACGTGTTAAACATCATCAACCAGATCATGGACGAGTGCATCCCCCAGGACCGTGCCCCCCGGGACTTCTGTGTCAAGTTCCCCGAGGAGATCCGGCATGACAACCTGGCTGGCCAGCTGTGGTTCGGTGCCGAGGTAGCTTACGGGGTGCGGCCTGAGCCTGTGAGGCCACCGTGCCTCCAGGAGGGCAGGGGGAGCCATGCCCTGTGTCCCAAGGCAGCACGTGCAAGTGGAGCTTCCTGTAGATTCTTAGGGGTTCTTAGGGCCCCAGACATCCAGGACACCCACACCTGGTTCTCAGTAGCAGGAGCTCCAGTGTTGGGGTGTGGTGGTGTGCTCCTGCCATCCCAGTTACTCAGAAGGCTGAGGCAGGAGGATCAAAAGTTCAAGCCCAGCCTGGGCAACTTGGTGAGACTCTTTGCAAAATAAAAATTTGTTTGAGGGCTGGCGAGATGGCTCAGTGATCTAAGGTGCCTGCTTAGGCAAGCTTAGGCAACCACAGGGACTGAGGTTCGATCCCCGGCACCACGTGCTGCGCCAGCTCCACCACCAGGGCAGGATGAACCAACAACAACAACAACAACAACAATAATAATAATAATAATAATAATAATAATAATAATATACTAAATCTGTAAAAAAAAGAAAAGAAAAAAATAAATAACTGAAAATTAAAAAAAAAAAATTAATTTGAGAAAAGGACCAGGCATGGATCTCAGTGGTAGAGCACTTGCCCGGCACACGCAGGGCTCTGGGTTCCGTTGCTGGCACACGTACACATGCGCGCGCATGCGCACTGGCAGTTCCCTCCCCCGCGTGGGGCAGTGGTGACACTGTGTGGGCTCTGCTGGGCTTTACTCGTGCCACATCTCTCAGCAGCAGGTCAGCGTTTTATCTTCATCTCTCAAAGAGGAAACTGAGGCACTGGGAGGACATGCCCCTGCCTGATGGCAGGACCGCGTCTCCCCAGCCCGGCGTCTTCCTTGGCTCCCCCCCCCCCCCCCGCTTCTCCTTGGCCCTGCAGTCCTCACCTGGGGACTCCAGGGCTCTGAGTGTGTCCACTGGCCCTGGGCCTCCTCCTTCTCCCTGGCCTCCTCTCCACACTTCCCTGGTCTCCCCCACCCTGCCTGGTTCTAACCAGCCCCTGCCTGCCTCGCTCCTCCCCACCTGCCGCCGAGCCATCCTTAGTGCCCGGCTTTCTAACGGGGCCCCAGGCAGAGGTTGCTGTGGGCGGTGCCAGAGGAGGCGTGAGCTGCCCGCCGCTGGGCCAGGCGCCTGTATGCAAGTGCCGTCTCCAAGCATGGTGCCCACAGTGCTCTGCTGCTCTGGGGACTCAGCCACTCTCTTGCTCAGCCACCCAGGAGGTCGCTTCTTGTCCTAACTCGCTGATAGGGATGGGCTGGTGACTGGCCAGCCTGTCCGCAGGAACCCATGACTCAGGTGGTCTCCAGGGTCCTGCTGCACTCCACAGCTTGCAAGCAGCTGGCAAAATTTTATGTCTGGAGCCTGGCAGATGTGGGGTTTGTGGGTGCAGAGGGGCCCCCCAACCTGGGCTATCAGGCCCTGAGTGTGGGTATAAGGACCATCAGGTGTCCCTGAGCCCTATGTGCACTGACACAGTGCCTGTGACTTCCCAGCCAGGATTGCATGCTCTGGGAGCCGGGGCAGCCTGCCCTGGCACATGCCTGGCCTCTGGAAACTCCTGACGCCAAGATAGTCAACCATCGGGCAGCTCTGGGGGGGACAGGATCACCTCCCGGCCCCTGCACAGAGCCCTCCCCTCCCTGCCTGCCCTGGGGTGCAGGTGACCATGGTGGTCGCAGAAAGGCACAGTGTCATTGCTGCCATGTTTGCTCTGGACCTACAAGGAGCCCTGGAGGCACTAGGCTGGGTCCCAGGGACAGGGCCTCCTGACAGCCTGGGCGCCCCTCAGTGTGTTCTCTGCCCGCAGTGCCTGGCTGCCGGCTCCATCATCATGAACCGGGAGCTGGAGAGCATGGCCATGCGGCCGCTGGCCAAGGAGCTGACACACAGCCTGGAGGACGTGCGTGGAGCCCTCCGGGACCAGGCGCTGCGGGACCTAAGCACCTACACGGAGAAGATGCGGGAGGCGCTGAGGCATTTTGACGTCCTGTTCGCCGAGTTTGAGCTCAGGTGACCCTGGTGACCCTGGCGGGTGCCCTGAGTATGGGAACCTTTGCACTAGGCCGGTGTGCCAGTTCTGGGATGGGTGGTCCCTCATACTTTCGGCCAGCGAATTCCACCATTCCAGGCAGGCGCATAGTCCCAGCACTCTGGGAGGCTGAGGCAGGAAGATCCCCAGTTCAATCCCAACCTGGGCAACTTAGGGACTCAGCCAGACCTTATCTTAAAAATGGGTGGAGTGAGGGGTGCAGCTCAGTATGAAGGGCCTGGGCTTAATTCTCAGTGTTGAAAAAAACCCTGAAAAACCAAAACCCAACAAACACAATGTGGGGAACCACAAGGAGCCGAGCAGGAGCAGCCTGTGGGGGCCCAGTGCCCTTGCTGCTGTGGAGAGCCCTGCCGGCTCCGTGTGGGCTGAGGGCCTCCAGGCAGGGATGTGAGCGGAGGGGTCCTGGGCCAGAGGGCGCTAGTGGCGCAGACTTGGGGTCAGGACCTGGAGGGGCCCCACTGCCAGCACAGCTCGCCACAGCGCAGGGAGGCCGGGCACCCCGTGAGCAGGGCCATGCGTGCGTCCCGAGCTGTGCAGGCCCCAGCAGGCCCTCTGGGAAGCGAGAGTGCCGACCACTGGGCCTTACTTTCCCTCCTCTTTGGTTTTTCCAAAAGGGCTTTCATGGCAAGAAAGCATTAGAGTTGGTGGCTTAGAGGGAAAGAATGTGCTCTGAGGAGAGCTGGGCGGCTGCCCCAGGCTCACAGCCGTTCAGCAGATGCCCCGAGTCCCGGCACCCAGCCAGGGCTTGCTCCAGGTGCAGAGCTCCATGTGGCCTGCCAGCCGTGACGGGCACACGGGGTCATCCGATGCTCACACTTGCACACTTGCTCCCATGTCAGACTGGGCCCAGGGGAGGCAGCTGCCCAGCAGCAGAGGAGGCTGGGGGGAACCAGGGCTGGGGGGCCTGAGGTGGCACTGGGCTTGCCCCGCAGGAGCTTTGCTTGAGCTCTCACTGCAAAGCCCACAGCCGTGCCTGTGATCCTGCCGGCACTGCCGAAGGTCGTGGTCTAAGAGCTCACTTTGCGCCGGCCCAGGCGGCTTGGGGCCTGATGTGCTTTGCTGTGCCCACAGCTATGTCTCGGCTATGGTGCCCGTGAAGTCCCCCAGGGAGTACTACGTGCAGCAGGAGGTCATTGTGCTGTTCTGCGAGACTGTAGAGAGGTGAGGACTGGGCCAGGAAGCCCGATGGGCTTTGCCGGGCGGGCGACCTGCTGTCCCCAGCGCTGTTTCCTCTGTGCTGGTGGCAGAGAGCAAGGCCTATTGGCCCGCAGGCTGGCACCCCTGGCCCTGCCTGCCCACCTCCTGCCTCTTTGCCGTGATAGCCCACAACGAGGTACTCTCTGGGCTTCAGGCCTGCTGAGCACACTGTCGGGGGTGACTCTTCAGTGCGATCCAACCCAGGTTTTCTGAGGGTTATGTGGGGACCAAGTCTTTTGCTGTGGTGTTAGTAAGTTCTGAAATTGACCAGCATCACATCACAAGTTTGTTTTTTGGGGGAGCAGTACTGGAAATCGAACTCAGGGCCTCATGCTTGCCCGTGCACTGCTATCTCCCTGGCCCCAAGTTTGTTATTTTTAAAGGACAGATTATTCACTGCTGATTCTTGAGAGAGATTTCCAGTTACTAGAAAATGAGATGACAAAAAGACTGGGTGTGGTGGCACGTGCCTGTAATCCCAGCTCTCGGGAGGTTGCAAACAGGCGGATCACTCTGAGTCTGATCTGTGTAGTGAGACCCTGTAAACCCTTCCTTAAAATACAAAAAGAAAATGAGATGACATTTTTAAAAAAGTAAAAGAAAATGAGGTGACAAGAAGTACTGTTGATCTCCCAGCCCCTGGCAGCCGCACTGCCCGCCTGGCATGGAGAAGGCCCCACTCCTCAGGAGACACCCCTTGTGTGGGGATACCTGTCCCATGCATGTTCTCAGTGCTGGAGTGCTCCAGTCCCCTGGTTAGGCAAAGCTCCACCTGGCTGGCTTCTTGGGACCTCACCTCTGTCCCTGCTCCCCACACTTCTGCTCCCTTCTGGGACTGAGGCAGGGTGGGTGGAGGGTGGAGGGAGACTGCAGCTCACCGCCTCTTCCAGGGCTGTCCTTGCAGTGCAGCCTTTCCAACACCAGCCTCCAGGTGGGCGAGGGTGCAGCGGAGGGGGCCAGGGTCAGCGCACCCTTCTCCTGCCCCCACTCAGTGCAGCCCTGGGTGTGCCGCTCACTCCCTCTCCCTGGCCAGGGCCCTGGACTGCGGGTACCTCACCCAGGACATGATCGACGACTACGAGCCGGCGCTCATGTTCACCATCCCCCGGCTGGCCATCGTGTGGTGAGTGCCCCGCGCGCCTGCTGGCTGCGGACTTGGACCTGGCTCAGTGGCTTCCCTGGTGCGGAGACGCCCACAGTGAAGGGAGGAGAGGTTTGGCTTAGCTCACAGTTTTAGAGGCCTTAGCCCATTGTCCGGCTCCCAGGCAGGGTGGCATGGCAGTGGGGCGTCCCAGGAGAACAGTCCATGGCAGGGAAGGCGGTGGCAGCCACCGAGAGAGGAAAAAGGCTGTGTGCCTCGAGGGTGACAGTCACAGGGGCTCTCCCCTTCCCAGCATCACACCCATGATCCCTTCCCTTCCGGAAAGCCTCACCTGTGAGCATTTGAGCTTTGGGGGCACATCTGGATAGAAGCTGTAACACTCCCTGTCCCTCAACATTCCTGAACAGTCACCAGCTGGTCCACTGGCAGCCCCTACTTAACTTTGTGTGGGAGGGGGCAAGGTGGCTGGACCCTTGTCACCTGCCGTGGGACGGGTGCGATAGACAGCAGCTCACTGGTCACAGACATTGTCCTCCACTCAGGGCCGCTGGCAGTGGCCTCCAGGGTAGACAGTCACGCAGGGGCGCTGCAGTCACAGGAAGGCAAGGTGCTCTGGTAGGTCTGACTCTTGAGTTGCTGGGGAGGTGACCAACAGGTGGGCGGGACGCTTGCTGCAGGGCTGCCTGGTGAGGACTCTTCCTGTTGGCAAGGGACCCCAGACCTGGGGGACCTTTGGCCTCAAGGCCAGGAAAGTGGTCCTGCAGACAGCTGGCTCGCAGGTGCAGAGCAGGCAGAGCGGGTGGGGAGTCCAGGCATAGATACCCGCAGGAGGTGTGGATGTCTGTGACGTAGCCAGGGAGTATGTATGTGGTGGATGCCAAGCCAGGAGGGGAGGCCCAGAGCCCCAACACACGCAGGTGCTGAGCCAAGCGGCCCTTCTGGGGGTGTGGAGTACACAGAGGCAGGCAGGTGGGGACAGTGGGACAGCACAGGACTGTGTTCTGTCTGCACAGGATGGAGGGGCCTCCTTCGGCAATGGGACAGGTAGAGTTGGGGAGCATTCAGTGCCCTGGCCAGGCCATTTGGCTATCTGTGTCCTCTCAGGTACCTTCTTGGGACATTTCTGGGAAATTCTCTTGGCACTGTTTAACTCTCCGTGCTTTTCTGGAACCTTCTAATGGCTCAGGGCCCTGGCCACCCTCTTCTTCTTCTCCTTCTTTCCTCAGAATTTTGTTTTTTCCTTAAGTCACCAGGCCAACACAACAGCCCAGGTGCTGTCACCTGGAGGGGCTAGAGAGGTCACTTTAAACCCTTTTATTAATTGGTAGCATTTGGGAATTTCTCTTCACCTGAGCATGGTGAGTGGGGGAGTGCGGTGTCGGCACACTCATGTGGCCAGCACAAAGGGGCTTAGGGCAGTGGGGCCTGGGGATGCAGGGGGCCCTCCTGGCCCACAGAGCCCCTGCGAGGGCCTTGTGACTAGTGGTTTTCATCCTGGAAAAAGGCCTCAGTGTGGCCAGACTCATTCTGATGGACTCAGTGAGCCTTTTTCGACATTGCTCTTTGCTTTGTTTGAAAAATAGAAGACCCAGCTCGTTGGAGCAGGGCGTTTCGTCGGCAGGATGGGATCTGGGAGTCTTCAGGGGACCTGCCCCTGGGGGACTGGCGTGGCCTTGGGGAGATGTGGGGTCGTGCTCCTCTTTCTTTCTTTTATTTTAGGGGAGGGCCTACAGGGTGTTCAGGGTCTCACTACTAGATTGGACTCATAGTGATCTGCCTGTTTACAGCCTCCCAAGAGCTGGGATTACAGGCGCCCAGTCTCAGTTGCTGTCTCAGCTTGCCCGGGAGCAGGGGTGGGGCTGGCACGGCAGGCCCAGGGGTTGAACCCCTGGCCCCTGCGCCTGCTTGCAGGTGCTCTAATCCACTGAGCTATTTGGCTGGCCCTCCGCTCCTCCTCTGACAATCCCCTGCGGGTCTCTGGGAGTGTGGAATCCCGCACTCGCCTCGCCCTTTGCGCACTGTACCTGGTCTCCAAGGCTGCTTTCCTCAGACTCTGCAGCACCCCCTCTGTCCTGGGCCTTCATGTCCACGGTTGCCCATTGGCCCGTCCATCTCTGCCTGCCGCCCTCCCATCCAAGTGTGGCCACGGGCACCCGGCTGTGCCTAGGCAGCGGTGATGTTGCAACAACCCTAGGCAGCCGATGACCCTGGCGCACGATGTTCCTGGTGTCCCGCTGTGCGGAGCTATTTGTCGTCTCCCCTTGCTGCCTGTGGCTTAGCACGGGGTACACAGGACAGAGCCCAGTTCTGCCCAAACACATCGTTGTCACCCACAAAGACATGCCATGACCTTTCCACATCCGCACCACTGCTGCTGTCACCCGTGCATACCCTAGGGACGCTACCACTTTCCGTTTCTATAGGTTTGCTGGGCTAGGCCCCTTGTGTCAGTGGGGTTTCCATTACACATGTGCCTCCCCACCAGGGGCAGCAAGGCCGCCCCCTTTACCCGTCAGCATGCCCTGGGCCTGGTGTCCGGTAGCCTGAGGGCTGCTGTAGAATTTTGCTACCTTGGTCTCACAAAGAATAAATGTGTCTTTACAAAGATTATCCCTAAATTCTTACTTGTAGTAAAAAAAACATTTGAAAGAGGTGAATATCCAGAATTAAGAGACGGATTTAAATAGCTAGCCTAGTGGGGGCGAACCTTTGTGCTCTCAAAGATATCAATAGCCCGTTGCAGTAAGAGTGCCACACGTTCGTACCTTTGGTCAGGACAGTAAAGCGATTTTAGGGAAAAACCTGAAATAGTATGCAAAACATCCCCAGTAAATAAAAAGTTGTTACCAAGTACTGTGCATTTACTTTACAAAATTATAACATTTCTGGATATGTCAGACGAAACTTCTGTAAATAGGAAGCTGAGTAACAAATGCTCTCTTATTACTGTGATAACGTGTGCACCACATGATTTACCGTCTTAGCCCCTGCCGAGTGCACTGCTCTGTGCTGCTGTGAACGGTGGACAGTGTGGGGCTGTCACCCCGTCCAGCTCTGTCCTAAACCGAAGCTGTCTGCGTGGAGCACTGACTTCCCATCCTCTCCTCCCACCACGTCACTTCCTCTCTCTGTGGATTTGACTACTCTAGGGACCTCTTTAAGTAGAATGACACAGGACTTGTCCTTTTATGTCCCAATTGTTTCACTTGCTATAATGTCAGGGTTCGCCCATGGAATTGTGAAATTCTGCAAATACCAGAATCTTCATGCTATGCAGGCCCCAACCCTGGGCATGCCGAGACATCGAATGAGACCAGGCGTGGTGGCGTGCGCCTCTAATCCCAGTGCTTGGGAAGCTGAAAACGGGAGAATCACTACTAGTCCAATCTCTGTAGTGAGATGTTGTAGACCCCAAAGACCTTGTCCTAAGTATATAAAGAATTTTCTTCCTTCTTAAAAGGCTGAATAATATTCCAATGCATGCAAAAATAAATGTCACTTAATGTGAAATTGGTAGTAGAACTGAAAAGAATAAAATGCCTAGGAATGAATGTCACCCAAGAGATCAAAGACATGGACACTGAAAGCCTCAAAATGCTGCTGAAAAAAGTTAAAGAAGATTACTAAAGTGGAAAGGAACCTCATGTTCATGGATTGAGAGATAGCATCTTGGCATGGCAGCATGCCCCAAAGTGATGTGTGGTCGCTGAAATTCTGTCAAAACCCCGCTACCTCGTTGCTTATGTAAATGAGGAAGCTGATCCTCAGATTCATGTGGAACTGCAGTAGGCCTTGAATAAGCAAAACAATATTGAAAAAGAAAAAGTATTGCAAGACTCATACACCCTGAGTGCAAAACCTATGAGTCACTGTAGTACTCTGAAAAAGGAGATTGAAGAGGATTTCAGAAAATGGAAATATATCCTTTGCTCTTGGGTCATAAGAACCAATACAGCAAAAATGGCCATACTTCCAAAACTGTTACACAGATTTAATGCAATTCCAATCAAAATTCTAATAGCATAGCTCACAGAATTAGAGAAAACAACACTAAAATTCATTTGCAACCAGAAGAGACCTAGGGTAGCAAAGGTAATAATGAGCCACAAAGGTAAGACAGGGACATCACAATCTCAGACTTGGAATTATACTACAAAGCTACTGTGATAAAAACAGCATGGTACTGGCCCAAAAACATAACTGAGGATCAGTGGAACAGATTGGAAGATACAGAAGCTACTCCAAACACATTCAGCCACCTTATCTTTGGCAAAGATGGTGAACACATTCACTAAAAGAAAGATAGCATCTTTAATAAATGACGCTGAAAAACTGGCTTTGCACATGCCAAAGATTAAAAGTGGACCCGTATCTTTCATCATGAACTAAACCAAAGTCAAAATGGATCAAAGATCTAAATAGTAAAACAGAAACATTAAACCTGATGGAAGATAGACTAGACAGAACTCTTGAAGACGTTGGTGTAGGCAAAGACTAACTGAATAAAACCACTATCGCACAGGAACTACCAAAAGATTCAAAAACTGGGCTCTCATTTTATTTAAAAACTTTTGCACAGAAAACAAAAACAAAACACCAACAGAGTGAAGAGGTAACCCACAGTGTAGACGAGCAAAGAAAATTTCCAGCCGTTCTCCAGATAAAGGACATAGAAAGAACCAAAAAAATCAGGCCCCCAGATTTAAACACTCATTCAAAAAATGGGCATCTGAGATGAATAAGTGCTTCTCAGATAAAAGAGCACACACAACAAATATGTGGAAAAATAGATGCAAATTAAAACAATGCTGAGATTCCACCTCACCCCTGAAAGAATCACTGTTATCAAGAAATCAAACAGGGGCCGGCGAGATGGTTCAGTGGTGTAAAGCGCCTGCTTAGGAGGGCTCAGGCAACTGCGGGGACTGCAGTTCGATCCCCGGCACCACATGCTGCGCCAGCGCCACCACCAGGGCAGGCTGAGCCAGCCACAAAATGAATAAATAAAGAAACAAACA
>PVKN010009605.1:0-23574 GCA_004027915.1 Capromys pilorides
TGTGTTTAATTTTTAAACTTTGTACACATTACTTCTACAGCCTACCTGGTAAGTTCTGATAATTTCACCCTAGATAATTAAAACATATTGTTTATTTATTGTTTTACTGGCTCTCCTTTGTAGAGGATTATTCTCTCGTGTAGCTGAGGATCTCTGATTGTAAACCTAGATTCCATTCATCTTAACCCTTGAAAACCTAGGAGTCTCACCCAGCAGTGGTTCACTCCTGGCAGAGTTTAGGTTTGCTTTTATCAGGAGCCACAGGTACTGCTAAGCTGAGAGCACCCAGGTTCCCTCCAAGTTTCCTGGCTTCCTAGGACTGAGGTCCAACTCTTACAGTTGAATGGGCCAAAACTAGTCCAGGTTCCTGTGTATGATGGGGAAAGAATTGCCAAGGGTACACCTTACAGTAAGTGGCTACATTCGTTGAAGATCATGGATGGCAACAGCAGGAATAGCCAAAAATGAAAAGGAAGAAGGGGAAGAGGAAGAACAACAACGCCATAACTCAGCCTTCCAGCACTTAAAAGGTCAGGCACCTCTGACTCCAGGCTCCTCCCATTCTGCCCCTCACTGATGTGGATAATCCACCGCCTCAGGCATTTGACCTCCTAGATTTAAACACAGACAATCATTAGGGTGGTCTTGTGTTTAAGGTTGATTGAAGGGAAGGGTAGGCTCCCTCAACTTCCCTACACTACAACCACCATCTCTCCTTGCCCTCAGCCCAGAGTTAAGCCCAATTCAGTTCTGCCTCTGAGGAGTCACAAAAGCTGTTTTTGTCCCACAGATACCTGCTCAGATTCCTCCCTCTGGCTCACATTTCTCTTATGTACTGGTCAGTTTTTCTGTTGCTAGAACAAAAAGCCTGACACTGGCAACTGAAAGGAGAAGTTCAGTTTGGCACACAGCTTCAGGGGTTTCAGTACATGGTCAGCTGGCTCTAAAGCGGAAACACCACAGCAGAAGGGTGCAGGGAGAAGATGGAGGGAAGCTCTTGTGTCCTGGTCCAGAAAGTGGAGAAGTAGAGCCACGGCCGGAGGTCAGATGTTCTCCAGTCATTTCCACGACTCACCCAGATGCACCCCAAAGCATGTTTACTAATCTCCTACAGGGTCTCTCAGGCCAGTCAAGCTGACCACCAAGACTGACTACCAGCACATCTTACTTCCTGCCGGTTCAGCTACCTGATGTCAAGTGTGGTCCAGGCAGAATCCATTTCTGCACTAAGAGGAAGCATCAATGAGTCCATGTCACACTACTGGACACAACACATTTACACTTATCTCCAAGGAAAGGAAATCAAGCCCTAACAGATAAAACCATAGCCCTGCTTTTTAAAGATCTTGAACTAAACCTAAAACTAAAACAAATGGAAATATACATCCTAACCTCAAATCAGGACCTGTCTCCAAATTGGATTATGGACAGTGGAACCAAGTGTTGATTGTATATAGCTAATGAAGCTATTTTGTACTGAGGTCGAGGAGAGATATGGGGCAAGGTTAACAACATACTCTGCAGAGAACATTGCAGAGAACCACAGAGTCACCTGAGAATCCAGAACTTCATAGTTAGCCCAGCTACATTAACTTGCAGTGAGGATGACCTGGGCTTTTCATGGATGTCAAAATTCTTCCCCCCAACTCCAATTTTTTCCAGACTATACTGTATCAATCCTTAGGAATTCCTTTGCATTTATTGAATGATTTGGATTTTGAAGTGATGGACTCCCTCAATAACCAGCTCTCCCCCAGAGTTTTTGAGGGCTGTTGGTGGTAGGAAACTGTCTAATTCTAGACCTCAGTTTCCATCTTCACTTAAAAAGTGGTGCAAAGTTCATCAACTATTTAAATCCACATGAAGATGAGTCTCAAATCCAAAGGAAAACCTGATTCTACTTTATTTTCACTGAACACAAGGTGATAAAAGAATAAAATTTTGGAGTGGTATAAGGTAAGAGATGATTGTTATTGGCAGAAGCAATGTAATCATTTATTAAGTCTCTGCCAAATTCTAGGAGCTGAAGGAACATTTAGTTTTTCTTTCTTTTTTAAAATTTATGTATTTGGTACAGGGTCTCACCAAGCATCTCAGACTTGTAGTGATCCTCCTGTTTTTAGCCTCCCCAGTGCTGGGATCACTGGCTTGAGCCACTATGCCTGGACTCAGTCACCTGCTCAGTGGGCCCAGGGGTGGGGCCAACATGGCATGCAGTACCGGGGATTGAATCCTGGTCCTTGCACTTGCCTGTGTGGGTGTTCATTCTGCTGAGCTATTTCACTGTGCCCACACTTAGTTTTTCTGATGAACACATTATCATAGTGAGGACTGTGGCAATTAATTATCTTGGGTTTACGACCTTGGCCTAAAGTCAGAAGAGAGCAGCCTTGAGCCAGCTTCTCATGCCATAAAGTTGCCTTATGACTTATAACTTGGCTTCTTTTCTGAAGAAAAGGAATATAGGTCCACATTCTTTTCTGAGCTTGAAGTGTATGACTAAATGGCTCAAAAGCTGCTTTCTTTAGCCAATGAGGACTCAGAAATTAAGGGTTGATTTGCCCTGCTCCGTTTTTCTGAAGGAACTTGACCAACTCACTTGGAGACTTAATTTCTCGTGGTTATAGCCTGCACCACATCTGCATGTTATCCACTGGGGTTCCTTGGCAGGGCAGCTAGGGGTAGCTAATGACCAGAAGCATATCCAAATCTCAGGCAGCCTCCTCCAGCTTTGAACTAGGCATTGGGATGTGACGGGACTGGACAAAAATGGAAATACCTTCCCTGACATTTCTGCTCATGTTTTCTAAATTCACTTTCAGATAAGGGCAGTGAGTTTGCTAGAGTGAGAAGTGCTGACAGACAAAGTGTAGTCTACTACAAAATTCTTCCTGGCACTCTAATTATCCTTTCCTTCTCTACTTCAGTATCACATGTAGCCATGTGTAGAATCATAAAATAATTATGCAGTGTACAAGCTTACTGGGAGCATGTACCACTGTTTTCCTAATTCTTTATCTCTCCCATTGATCGTGGCGTGTGTGCATTGATCCAAGTCGGCCATCTGGTTAGGCAAGATAAGCATGCTAGTGTCTTTGCATCGCACTGTCACGCGGGGAGGGGGCACATTTTGGCTGTAGGGAATTACGAGGGCAGGATTAGCCCTCTTCCTATGAGGAAGCTGAATTTTAAATGCAATGTTGCAGCTGCATGGACCATGTTGCTAACTTCTGTTTTTGCCATGAACCGGGTAGATTTTTCTTCTTGTTCCTATTACTTCCTAAGGTATAGTGATGCTGTGTATTAAATGGGAGGAGAAGGAGGAACTGGAGAGAAGATTCTTTTTTAGCGCAAGTTAGACTTGTAAGCGATGGATACATTACAGGATTTCTAAATGGTAAAATTGCCTCCAAGCAAGTACAAAAGGCTGTTGGGTGAAAAAACATTTTTACTGCGACTCATTGGACCCCCCGAAAAATTATTTTCAAAAAAAAAGAAATTTTGTATTTGTATTAGTCTATGCTAAAAAAGAGAAGAAAATAGAAAAAAAATGCATCACAGCAGAAGGAATTACTGCAAGAAGTCAAAACAAGGCTGTAGGATATTCTCTCTCTCTCTCTCTCTCTCTCTCTCTCTCTCTCTCTCTCTCTCTCATTGAAATTAATGTTTGCCCCCAAGTTTATGATGATTGGGACTGGCTGAATGTGCTATTTAATCCAAAGAGACTTTTTTTTCCAGCCCTGTTGGCCACTGTTGTTTTTAAAATTTGATTGCGGCCATTGTTGTCTCATATTCTGCAAGTGTGTGGAAGACTCAAAAGCTTTTCCTCTAAAATTGAACAATTCTGTCAAAAAAGATTAGTTCTATTTTGTCTGCTGGGTGCTGACTATTCATGAATGTAAAGAGAGAGGGCTTGGGTGTCATACGAAGTTGCTAAGGTGGCTGGATTTCGGCTATTGACTTGAGGATACCAAACCGAAGCCCACAAAAGCGCAGCCAGAAGGAGAGGGGAGAGGCGGCCTGCCATGTGTCGAGCTATACCTTCTTTAGCTGCCCATTTATTTCTTTTGTTGCCAGAACTTTTATTGTCATACAGTTGAAAAAAATGTTAGACACAAGCTTCGGGCAGCGCCAGGCAGAAAAAGGGATTAGCATATCACTGGGTTCATCTTACACTGAACCAAATTCTTTTCAGGATGTATAATTAGCGAATACAGTCTTTTTTTTTTTGAGCCTATGGACAAAAAAAAAAAAAAAAAAAGAGTTCAGATCTCTGGTTAGAATATTAGAGGAAATAAAAGACATTTGCCAATTTTAGAGAGATATATACATATTAACTGTTTCTTCACAGAGACTTTGCAATTCCCTTAAGAAATGTTGGTTGAATAGGGAAACTTACTATGAATTCCTGTCATTGTCTCGGGTTTTATAAGAGGGAAATACAGTGTAGTTGGACATGTTCAAAATTTTAGACCGATGCAATCGGATTCAGCATTAAATCAATGTAGAAAAACTTTTCTGAAGGGGGGAACTGGGAGGAAATGTGTGGCTCTCCCAGGACAGCACTGTGCTCTGAAAAAAGTACCTGGGCCAGGGCTAAAAACACATAATCGGGGGATGGAAGGCAGCAAAATGTACATTTTGGGTCTTTTACTGCATACTTTTCTGAGGCTTGCTTAAAGCTGTCTAAAACTTCTCTTGAATTTCTGATAATTCTTAAAATTACAATAAATGTATTTAAATACATTTATTTGGAGATTTAAAAAATTGGATGTTTCCACTTGCTTTCTTTCATTCTTCTGTCTTTTCTCTCTTCTCTCTCTTCAGGTTGTGCATTTGAGTGCTTTTACACATGTAAGAGCAGATTCATCAAGTTAATCTACTTGGCTGAGTGGATATTTATTTATATTTCTCAAAGTGAAGGCTTTTAGAGAATCACATAAAAACTAGAGGGGGAAGGGGAATTTTGTTTTTCTCTAAGTATATTTTGAAGAATTAACTGAGTAATCACTAAGATTGTGCAACTGTATGTGTCTATCTAAATTTACGAAGGTAGCTGATGTTTTGCTTTAGCAGACAGTGTTTGTTATGTTGAATCATGTTTATAGTGATTCTTTAATGAGACAGTTAGTACTTCGCTTTGCCCTGTCTGCCTCATGACCACATCGCACTTCCTAAGCTCCCTCCAGAGAAAATACAGGATCCCAAGTCTTGATTTGAGTTCATCTTCATTTCATATTTCCTAAAAACATTTTTCACCTATCTTTGTGGCTATAAACTATAGTTTAAATAGTTTTAAACTATTTCCTTTTAACTATTAACAAATGTCAGTGGTTCCTTGGGTCAATAGGAAGAACTTATTTAGAGTTTCACAAAGCTAAAATACAGGGAGGGAAACACCTACTGAGGTTTTCCTTGAATTAGATAACCCAGTGGTAGCCTTTTATTTTCTCATTGGAAGTTTTGGTTCAAAACCAAAGGGTTTAGTGAGAAACTGTAAGCCTAGATAGTAGAGAAGATTCAATTGTATTCTTATTGAGAGGAAATCACTTTAGCTTGCCTGGGCTCTGTCTCCATAGAGTTCAATGTATATAATTAGAAACGTGGCCAAAAAAAATTAATGAAATTTCTGTTAAAATGTAGATTTTAGATCTACATTGGGATTGGGATATCATTCTCTAATTATCATACTGTTAAAAATGATTCATTATTTTGTTATTTATAATTTATAGTAGCTATATTTTTTAACAGAAATACCAATGGTTATAAGGAATAAGCTACATGTGTGGTTGTCCTGATGTAAGATAATCTTAAGTCACTAACATGTCTGCTAATTTCCTAAGGAACATTTGCTCTTCCCAAATCATTGGCTGCTTAATTATTCCTGTGAGGTTTTGGCCTCCCACTGGCTCAGCTTACAGTACCTAGATTCTTCTCAGGACAAGGCCCACCTCTACATGTCGACAGATGTGGCTGTCCTTGTGGGGGACCAACCCTCAGAAACATGGCTCTAAATGGCTATTGGGAACAAACCTATGACACAACATGTCACAGCAAGCTGTGTATATCATTGAAAGTTTTGCCATCACTGGTCTAGACAATCAGAGAATGGTGCTTAAGTCTAGGGCCCAAGTTGTTGGATTCAAAGAAATTCAACACCCAACAATCAGAGAACACCTGCCCTGGGAAAGGTTAAAGTCAGGTTTGGGGGGTGGGGCGAGGTCCTGCTGTTTTCCTGTTTTGATGTGGATTTTCCAGCATTGACACTGACCAGCCAAAGGCTTGCTGTAAAGCAACATGCAGGTTGTTGTGGGGCTTGGGATAGTGCCAAAGCAGGAGTGGGCAGAAAAAGAAAGGCAAGGCCAGGAGCAAGAACACAGAACTCTGCACAGAACAGAGCTGATGCAGTGGAAAGAACAAGATTGTCAGTGGCAATCTCACTACCTCATGGTTTTGTGAAAATAAAAAATAGAGAAACCGGAAGAATATTTGTCTTGCATAAAATCAACCTGGGATTAATCACAATACATTGTTCGGTGATCTCAACAGACTCTGTGGCTTTTCTTCTTCAGTAGTGTGTTCCTCACAGTGCAACACTTCCTGTTCATACTTCGTACATTACAACAGCATAAAACGGCTTCAGATGAATTCGCTTGACCTGTGATATGTCCAGTAATAACCCTTCTGAAGTTCAACTCACAATGGCAGATGCTATTTAATATAAGACATCATCAAGTTCAGTGCCACACATTCATTGAACACCATGAGCTAAATAATTTGGGATCGCTATCACTGGAAATGTTTTTGAAAACACAAAAGTCTGTAAGATGTGTGTATGGGACATGAGACTCAAGCTTAATGAGCCTCAGGTCTCTTCTTAGGAGCAAAAGAGGATTTTAAATTTATAATGCCATAGTTCACTTTTTGAAAATATTAACTTATTTTAATATACATATATATATATATATATAATATTAAGATTTGTTTAAAAAACTAATTTTTTGCAGATAATGCTGTTTTTTTTCCCCCTAAATGTCACTTATTCTACAGGACTAAATCCATTGGCCTTTTTGACACTGTCTGTACACAGAGCTATTAAGAAAGAAGAGATGCTCCAGTCTTCAGAGCAGTCATTTTTAGGATGCAAATAAGATAAGCATGTGTACATTTCTTATGATGCGAGACAGGTGCGGCCCCCTACCAGGCATCCCTGTAAATGCAGGTGTGAGAGCTAGTGCTGTTTTCTTTAAAAGAATAATATTAAGCCCTTGGTGTCCAACATGCTCATCTGTTTTACTGGTTAATCTACACTATGAAAACTATTTTCCAAACTAGATGGCTTCATTTTGATGGCTAATATCTACTGAGCCCCCACTATGGTCTAGGCTTTCCTTTGAAGGTTTGGTAGCGATTGTCTTATAACTCTATGAAGTAAGGGGCTGTTGCTACCATCATGCCCTTTGTGGAGTGGGAGAACTGCGAATCGCAGTTCTTAACTGAGGTTAAGTAGCTTCGCTATGTACTTCTCGGTCACCAGCTGGTAAGTGGTGGAGCAAGGTTCAAAACTAGAGAATCCAACTGGAGTTTACTTAGACTCTACATTCCAGGAGACTCTCACATATTCCAGAGAACTGAAAACACCAGATTTTATGAGGGCTGCAGGATTTCCAAAGCGGGAAGCACACGCCCAGGAGATGGACTGAAGGTGTACAAAGACTCCATGGAGCCAACCAGATGCAAACGTTGCAGTCCTGGGCAGGAGCTCTCGCATGGCCCACCAGACACCTACAACATGGGCACCACAGAGAAAGACATAGCTCTACCCTTTTATTTTCTAAGTGAGAGGACTGAAGTCTAGGAAAGAGACAATATTTAAACTGTGCGACAAAGTGGGGACTAGACTTCCCAGGTCCTCTAAGTCCCAAACCAGGGCTCCTCTTATTATTCAACACCCAACAGACTGCTCCAGGATTCTTTCAAAAGAGCACAGGGCATGAAAACAAACAAATAAACAAAACCAACAGGTACAGAGATGGTGCTTGCATCAGCTGTAGGAAGAGGAACTGCCATGGAGTCTTAGAGCTGGGAGGGAAGGGTCTCTGGGACAGGATGGGGAGTGCAGTGGACACAACCCACAAAGGACATGAAAACCTTGAACTCTGATTCCCTGACAAAGGCAAAATGGAGAAGGGAGATGAACAATGGCTTGAAGGATGACATCCTGGCTTTCAGATGGGCACTGGTTCTTCTACTGGGATCACCCATCACCTTAAGAGGTTCATAAGTACAAAGGAAAGTAAGATTTCGGCCACAGGTGTAGAGAGGAGAATCCGCAGAAGGGGACCATTGTCACCAGCAGGGCCAGTGCACCCCACTCACACCTGCGCCTCCCTTTTCTTCTGTGCTCCTTGACAAGACATCTCCTAGGAACAGGAAAGCACCACTGAGTCCTAAATTAGGCTCACTCGGTAGAAGCCAGTATGGTCTGGAAGAATCTCCACGGCTCTGACTAGAATAGCTGAGAAAACGGTTTATCGGATAACAAGAAGCGGGGCACCGCAGAGGAGAGATATGCTTCCTTTCATTTTGTAAATTCTCACCACCACTTCTGTAGGTTATAGATCTGGGTTGAGAAATGTCACCGGATATCAGCTTAGGCAGTGTTTTGGCATTCAGAAAACTTCCCACTTTAAACCTGCTGCCACTAAATTAGATCCTGTTCAAACAAAGGAGGTTAATTATAATATTCATTTTTCCTCTCGTGTTTCTTCTTTCATTATTACAAAACATTTCAGTGCAAACAATTATGTGGCATTTTTGGTGAAAGGTACATTGGAATTAATGAAGTGGAGACAGTCGGCCCCCTCCTGTGTGCCCTGCTCCTACTTCTGTCATTCCCGTGTTAGTTTACTGTCACAAGTTAGCATTTACAGAGTAGAAAAGCAGGTTGGCTACCAGAGAAGGGAGTTGTTTTTACTACTGGAAGAATGTAGGCTTAATTAGGTAAACAAAGAGGTTTTCCATTACATTGTAAACACATCTCCAAAAAGACTCCATTTAAGTTTCTTTTTCAAGAAACTAGAAAATATTAAGAAAGTTAATTGGAGGTCACTTCAGGGCCAGGCACAATTATCTTCTGATGACTATATGGCTTAGAGCTGTTTTTATCTTTTATTTGTGACATTGCATTCTCTAGTGTGGGAATGCCAACTCGGGAGAGGCAGGCGCAATATTAAATGACACATTTCTCTATTTATATTTAAATAACCTTTTGCATGAAATTATGCATAAATCATGGAATAATTCCTAGCAGAAATTACTGTTTGTAAAATAATAAAAAAAAATTGGAGACACAGTGTGCTTTTCATATTAAATTGCCCATTTCTAGGACATCACAAACATGGACACAATGTAAGATGCCACATGGCAAGACCAATACAAATTGCTTACAATGTTAATGAAGATGGATGGGGATGGCTGAAAACATTCATTTATGGGCGCAGAGACAGAGCGTGGCGATGTGTACAATCTGTACCTTAATTTTTTGCCTTGACAATATCCAACTGAATGATGGTGACTTTAATAATACAGCTCTTGGGAAGGCTTGGCAATGAATTTCATTTTCCGTTTTGAATATGGTCTATTTTTCCCCATTTGGGGTAAAAAATTGTGCATGTTCAGCTAAGCTAGGAAAAGGAATCTTATTCTATGAGGAACCAGAAGCAAGAAAAACTGACTATAAAATTCACATAAGCTTTAAATTCAGAAAGAATAATCTCTGACCCTGAAAAGAGTCCCTTTCTAAATGTAGACAGACGATGTTTCTTCCTCTCTCCTAGCAAACCATCCATCCTTCCTAAAGCTCCTTGCCCTGGGGAGTTGTGGTCCAGTGTATCAATAGTACTATGTGCTCCAAGGGCAGGCTCTGGTACCCCAAGGCCTCCTGCAGCACCCCTTTGCCTACACTGTAAGTGGCTATGGAGTGGACAGACACATGCAGAGGGCAGGGGTCACCGTCCACCAACCAGTACAGGAAGGGGAGCAGGGACCTGACCCCCAGTGTGGTGCCACCTCCTCCAGCTCCATCCCACTGCCTCCCTTCCAGCTCACTCCATCAGCAGAATCCACGACTCGGCTGGACAGTCACTGGACACCCCTGTACTCTGACCTCAGGAGAGAGACATACAGACATCAAGTCACTTGGTCAAATGCCTTCAAAGTCTGCATCCTCTGGACCCCAGGATAGCTCCTTTTTCTTGAGTTCTCCTCAGTCTATGTCATATGTGTTAGTTTTCAAAAGCTGTTCACTCCAACACAGCCAGGAAGCAGAGACAAAGGGAAAGGTCCAGAGAGGAAGGAAGCAGGACCAGATGTAGTCCTGTCTCCATGAGCTACTCCATTCACCTGGGCTCCCCCTTGGCAGTGTCGGTCACCTCCTAATAATGCCACCCAGTTACGACGTCCCCAAAGGATTGTACCACTAGTAACACTAGAGCCCTCCTAAGGTAATCACTTTCTGAAAGGCTCACCTGTAGATCATGAGGCTCTGGGGGGCATTTTAGATGTAAACTGTGACACCAAACGGAGGCATAGATCAACCTGCAGAGGCGATGAGTACGGAGACGGGGCTGAGCAACAGATGGGTCACGCTTGGCTGGTGCTAGCAGGAGCCAGAGGACACACGCTGAAGGGCCCCAGAGAAGTGCACCGTGGCCCTTGAAGGACTGGCTAAGAGTGACGGTGTTCTGGGCCGCTGTCTCAGAGCTGCTCCCTCTCCTGGGGAGGGACATGAAGGGGAGATAGTATGTCCCCTGCAGGGCCTGGTTCTCTGTCCCTGCACATGAGAGCAACTGGGGGCTGGGCCGCTAGGGTCTCCCACGGGGCCTCTGCTCAAGATCTGCGTTCATCAATAAACTGCCGAGTTTCTCCCTTGGTAAGATCGCACTGCAGAGCTTGACGGACCACAGAGCACCATTATGACCGAATCTGCATGCAGAGGGAAGGTTCCTTGTTGCTCAAGGGAACAAGGCCCAGGTTGGGGGGATAGTGGGGAGCCGTCAGATGTCACATACAGCACAATTAGAAACTGCTCCAAAGGGGTTTTACAGGGTATCAAAGGAATATGGAAGAAAGTGCCTAAAACCAGAGTCGAGGGGGTGTGGGACGAGTCAAGAACAGGTGGTAGCACGCATCCAGAGACGTGCAGGTGGGAGAAGAGTCCTCTGCGTCTACCAGGGCAGGGGAGGCTGCGTATCACGGAGCCATCAAAGAGCACCATAGATTCAGTAAGCACTCACACACGCGTACGTACGTGCACAGGCACGCACAGCGTTCGCACAGAATGTGTGGTGTTCTCTAAGCAGGCGGGAAGGGAGCGGTGAGGATGCCGGTACCCACGCGGGGACTGGGCTTCAGGGCAGCAGGAAGCAGGCGCAAAGGCCCAGAGTCAGCGCATTCAGAAAGAAGGCTGCGCACTTCTCCTGCGCAGCAGCAAACCACCCCGCCCCTCTTCCTCTCCCAGCCTGCAGCTCAAAAATGCACCTCGCCACCCCCCACCCCACGTCCCTAGCACCAGCGCACACAGTGCGTGACACCCACAGAGCAGGCGTTCACTCCAGAGCTCCTTCGCCTCCCTTGCTCACTTTCCGCCTTTTAATGTGGATGCTTTTCAATGTGCTAGAGATTGGCAAAGGAGTTTCCGAATTCGCCAGGGGTGGTGTCACCGTCTCCACCTCCAGCTTTCCCCCAGCCGCACCTCAGCCTGCCGGGATGCAGCCCAGGTCGCCGCTACTCCCTCCCTTGGGCAGCAGGCTTGATGGAGGCTGGGGACGACCTGTGCTTGAAGTTTCAGGGAAAGTGGCAGATGCAGGGGAGAAGCGGCAGTGTTTATCTTTGCCCAGCTAGGAGATTCAAAAGACCCCAGCGAAAAGCTGAATCGGTCAGGCAGTCACCTTCTTCCCCGCCCCTCTGTTGTTATTTAGAAATGGTGGGTGGGCCATGGGGGTGGTGCAAGAGATGGAGCGTGGTCTAAAGAGCTCCAAGTAGCAGCGAAGTTGTTGGCTATTTCCTGTGATGTGAGCAACTCACAGAGAAATGGCAGCTGGGAAGATAATAAGAAAGGACATACGTACTGGTTAAATGCTCCTGGAGAGCAGCCAAAAGGAAGCTGAAGAGAGGTCCGAGGGGAAGACCTGCACCTGACCCATCTCATGCCCGGTCTTCGTGGTTGGTGGCAAGGCCCACTCCCATGTTTCCTTGCACCCCCTGCTCTCCCGGCATGATGGACTCTCACAGAGGTGAAGATACTTTACCTCCCAAGATCCTGTTCCATGGAAGATGAAGTGAGTTCACTCAACAGTAGTCCAGGCAAGACAAACTCACTCATATCTAAGTTTTCACCAATGCCTTTCTTCCAAAAATACTGAGTGGCGTATGTTAGCAACCTCTGGGCCTTTGGGCGCCAATCAGGGGAGGGTAGAGTTGTGAGGCAAGTTTAATCAGCTAATAACAGGACTTCCACAGCCAGGAAGGTGCCTTTTAAGTAGAAGGAGGGCAGTTGGTGGAAAGAAGGCAGCCACCAGTGTGGACAAGTTTCATAGCATTTGAAGAGAAATGGCTTGAGGCTTAGCCATTGTGAAAAGCCATTCCTCGCATTCTTTGTTTACTGTCAGCATGGCAAGTTGTGGGCTGTCACTTTAGCTGTTAATGGGACTAAACACTTAGGCCAACAGATTAAGCCTTGCTGAGACATTAAGAAAATTGGCCCAAATAGAGTTTGGATAGAGGGTTCTTAGCGGCTGTTTCTTTCTTCGGAGGAAAGGGGTAACTGTCCCAAGACAATGGTCTTCTTATACCTGTGAAACTGGCAATTGTGTGATCACTGGGTAGGTTTTATGCTAAAAGTAAGAGGCTGTGTCTAAAAACCCCAAATATTTAATTTCCATCATTTGGGCTGATTATACTGCATAGAGATGAGTTTTTGTTTTTTTTTTTAATTGACACGGAGGCAGGCATTGAGGTGCAGCACAAGTTTTTAACAAGTTATAATGAATCTTAAGAAATGAAAAATCATAATGCCTGTCATTGCAAAAGGGTCCTCCAGGCAGCTCGAGGGTATTAAAGGTAGGAAAACTCTCCTTTGTTCACTGGTACCTTTTAAGATATGTCAAACCCACTTCTTGTGGAGAAGAGGAGTGATGTTTGCACAGTAGTCATCTTTAACTTCAAAAAAAAAAAAAAAAAGTTTTTCAAGGCTTTCAGACACTATAGCTTCCTTCATGTAAATTTATATATCTTTTCTTGACATGTACCCTTAAGCAAGGATTTTTTAAGATGGCTTTATAAACCTTTTGCAAGAAAGCATGGAGAACAATTACATTTTGATTCCAAGTCTTCAATCAAAAGGACTTTACGTTAAGAATCTCAACACTGTCCTATCCTTGGTGTAGTTGGGGTGGGGGGGGTGGGGGAGTACATATAACAGAATCTTTCCTATTAAAATTTCTTTGATGGGATGAAATTGAATAGAAAATTCATTTTAATTTTGGAAATTAAAAATTTGTACTCTGTAATAGTCAAAGTCTGCTTATATCCATCATGAAAAAACACATTATTCATTTGTTAGAAGAAGCAAATCTAATGTTATGGATGTTTTCAGTGTCCATCTCAATAACCTTTCTCGTATTTTCTTCCAGTAAAATTGCTTATTCCTTATGTACTGTTGTGATTTGCTAATTTCCTCCAGCTGAATGCCAGTAACTTTTGCAACAGTTCTTTTTTTCAATGTATTTCAGTACAGGGTCTACAAATTCTCGCTACACAGCTCAGACTTGCAGTGATTCTCCTGTTTTCAGCCTCTCAAGTGCTGAGATTACATGCTCACACCACCACACCCAGTCTCAGTTGCCATCTCAGTGCGCCCTGGGGGCGGGGCTGGCATGGCACCCTGGGGTTTGAACCCCACTCTCTGTTTCAACAATTCTTAAAAGAGTCAGATGTAGAAGGAGACAGAGAGACAGAGGCAACGGTTCATACCTAAAGTCCCAACCTCTTGGGAGGCTAAGACAGGAGAATCACTTGAGTCCATGAGTTCAAGACCAGCCTGCGCAACTTGGTAACACAGGGAGACTTAAACCTTTCTATGAAAGAAAGAGAGGGAGAAAGAGGGAGGGGAGAGAGGAGTGAGAGAGAGAGAGACAGAGACAGAGAGAGAGAGAGAAGCAGGGAAGGAGAGAGAGAGAAGGAACAGGGAGGGAAAGAGGAACTGAAAGGGAAAGGAAGGAAAAAGGAGAAAAATATAAATCTTTAGAGATTTACCTTAATGTTCATATTCAGAAAGGTGTAAGATTTCTTTTATTCCACTGCCTTTAGAAACTTCGAACTTGCCTTGATTAACCGTGCTAATAACCTGGGTGTTTCTTTTTGCTCCTAATGTCACTTTACCAGAGCTGTAAAGACATGCTCATAATATTTGCTTTTCATCTATATCAAGAAGGCAAAGCTAAGCAAAAAAAAGAAGAGAAAGAAAGAAAGGAGTATTTAGCAGTACATATAGGATTGAAGCGATGATAATCAGGGACCCTAGTAATTGAAGCTTTTGGGGAGGGGCGAGAACCTGTCTTCTGGATCCTTCAGCCTGTTTAATAGGATGAAATTAGCTTGAGTGGTGCGGTGTTTGAAGAGGATGTGATGTAATTGGAAGTGCCTCCCGGGTTTGCTGCTGGACAAAGCAATCAGGTGGAGCGGCAGAGGGCACGGAAGGATCTGAAGTAGGAACCGGCTTCCGCCACCCTAATTAGCCTAAATTAGCTATGCCAGTTTTCTGCTTGCTTTTGAATTTCCCTGCTAAAGCTACTTTTAGAGCTGAAAGGAAAGAAGTATGAAATGCCCACCAAGTCCTAGCTAACGGAGGACTGGAGCCTGACGCTGGAGGACCAGGGTTTACTGTGGAGCCTTAAGAAGTGAGGGACTCAGAAGCTACACATGGGGGTGGGGCGGGGCCCCCAGCCCCAGGGCAGCTGCTGCTTTTGTGCTGAGAAACTGGACAAAGCACCTATCAGGAATGGACTGTTGGAAGACTTTTCCCCGAGGATGCAAGGGCCTCATCTGAGAGTACAAAGGCGATGATATGTGCTGGGTACAGCAGGAGATGGAATCCTGGAACAGAGGAAGGCCAGAAGAGGCACCGTGCGTGCGTGCGTGCGTGCGTGCGTGAGTGCGTGCATGTGTGTGTGTTGGGAAGCCACTGCCAGAGAAAGTTATCACTTCTGACTCCAATTAATCAACAGGAAATGGGAGAAGAGATTCACAACACTCAATGTAGTTTGCAAACATCAATTTTAATTAGCAGTATCTGGGTAAAAATAAACAATATCTCTCAACTTGAAAGTCAGAATTTTATTTTTCTTGGGGGCTGCGGAGATAGCTCAGTAGAGTAAGTGCTTGCCTGGCAAGCACAAGGGCTTGAGTTCAAGCCAAGGTTCCAAAAAAATAGAATTTTATTTTTCTCATTGCCAACAAATGAGACAATGTATCATGGTGGACATGCCAAATAATAAAAACAAATAGGAAATTGTTTTGTTAGGTATTTTTTATAAAGAGTCAAGTCAACCAACGAAAACCCCATCCTCCCTTTACAAGCCCTCAAAGACAGACTTTCAGTTACTCAGATAGAGTTCTTCTGGGTAAAAATGTCATTGAGTTTTTTTTTTTTTTTTTTTTTTTTGAATGAGCAAACTCTGAAAACACAAGGCTAAATGATTCAGATAAGCATATCACACACACATACCTAACTGTACTTTGTGCTATTTTTTGTTACCTATCAAGCCCATTTGCTGTTGATCCCTATGACCTGGATGGACCAGTATTGGGCCCTGTACAGGATGCCAAAAGCCTTGCTGGTGTCTCAATATTTTTCTATAGAAAACAGACAAGGAAAGTATTTTCAAAAATTTCAAAGGATGGCAAGAGAAAAACAAAAGTTCAGAGAGTCCAGGTACTCGTGGGCTGGAAAAGTACACAATTTTGAACAATATGCAATCACAGGAATTGTCCCCCTCCCTGCACCTGAAGCTGTGCGCCTTGGGACCCACAGCAAACCTGCTCCTGGCCAAGTGTCTCTACCTTCTCCACCTGCATGGGGCCCATCTGATTCTTCTCTCTGCCTCCTTTGTAGGAGTTCACTCAGCCGTGTGTTAAACACTCCGGGAACTCTTCAGAGCCACAAATTCCATGATTTCAAAATATTATCATTAAGCAACATGGTTTAGTAACTCAGAGAGTGACAGGAACAATTGTGACCCATGCCACAGGCATGATCTGTGTGTGAAACGTGAGCAAGCAGATCACAGGGCCGGGCAGGGCTGGGTGTGGGTGTGCCAGGCTGCTTGGACTGTGCAATTCGTGATGGTGCAACCCTCTCCTGGGCGGGCATTTGTTTGCTTCACTCCTTGGGGTGTTCCAGGATCCTTGAGCCCAGACCTCTGGCTCTTAGCAGAAGGGAGTAGAATTGTTGAAAGCCTTCAGTTGTGAAGTTGCATGTTTGTAAAACACACAGAAGCTATGAGTAAAGATCACAGTAATGATTCAGTCACTTTCAGACTTTAGTTTAAGGGATGAAATTTTAGTCTCCCCACAATTATCAACAAAAAGTTGGGCTGTGCCCTGGCTTTCATGTCAACCTACCCAACTTGACTCAGTAGTTAGTGATTTAGTCCTTAGGGTTCAGGGACAGGGCTCCTTTGGACTCCGAAGTGCAAGGGCTTGGTTCCCACAGATAGCTGGGGCATGGATACCTTAATGTGGGTCATCTGGAAAGGAAGCAGCACACCATTGTTCACGCAAGCTTCCTGATAATTATCAATTGATTCTCTTTGAATTCTAATTATTAGGTTTAATTTGAGGCTCCATGCAATCTTTTATGATTCATAGTTTCATTTAATTGTTCAGCCTTCATTTTCAGAAGCCTAAATAGGGAGGTCTATTTGCTTCCTGCTCCTGGAAGTGTTTCTCTGAGCCTGACATGAGCTGTAGGCTGGTTACCTGACTCAGGGCCTGAGCTGAGGACAAGAAAGACACCAATGGGTCTCCAGAGACACTCATGTTGTAAGTTAGTCAGTAGGATGTGTGTATGGGACAAGATTAGTCCTGGAGTCCCAAAAAGCACAGGTACACAGAACAGAAGTGTTCCTGCCTTCGTGGGCTTCGGGGCCAGGAAGCCAAGAAAACCAACAAAACTGTTTTGGACAGTGTGAATGACTATGCAAAAAAAATAGCAAGGTGAAATGACAGTGAGATGCCACTTCCTGCTAGGAAGACTATAATAAGAAAAAAGAAAACAAAAAGCTTGACAAAAATGAAGAGAAATGAGGACCCTCATGCATTGCTGGCCGGAATGTAAAATGGCACAACTTCTATGGAAAATAGTTTAATGGGATCTTGTAATGTTCGCATAGACCTAGCAGATGACCCAGCAATTTGACAGCCAGGTACATACCCAAAGGAATTAAAAGAAAGGCCTTAAAAAGACAGGAGCATGGCCGGGGAGATAGCATAGCGGTCTAAATCACCCGCTTAGTCAAGCTTAGGCAAATGCACAAGGACCACAGTTTGGTCCCTGGTACCACATGCTGTGTCAGTCCTGCCCCCAGTGTGGGTTGGGCTGGCCACAAAATAAATGAATAAAAATTAAAAAATAAAAACGACATGTGCACACACTGTTCACAACAGTTGTTCACAATATCCAAAACGTGGGGAAAATCCCAAAGTCCATCCACCAATGAATGAATCAAGAAAATGTAGACAGTCAACTGAACACCGTCCAGCCACAAAGTTGTAAATTTTGACATGCACTGCAACACGACCGGCCCTGAAAGCATCATGCTTAATGAAATAAGCCAGATCCAGAAGCCTAATGCTAGATAACTCCATTTATATGACAGAGCTAGGAGGAGGCAAATCCATGGAGGTAGAAAGTAGAATTAGAGGTACCAGGGACCATGGGGAGAGAAAAATGGGAGGTTTTATTTAATGAGCAGAGTCTATGTGGGGATGATTTCAAGTTTTAGGCATGGACAGCAGTGAAGGTTGCATAATGTTATGAATTATTCAATGCCATCAGATTGTACATGCCTGTGGCCTCAATGGCCAGGCTTGCACTTTGTATATTTTACAACTTTGTAAAAGTAAAGGGTCTGAGGCTGGCATAGTGGTGCATCCTGTCATCCCAGAACTCTGGGAGGCTGAGGCAAGAGGATGACAAGTTAGAACCCAGCCTGGAAAACCTAGCAAGTTAGCAAAAGCCTGTCTCAAAAAATCAAGAACTAGCTGTCGAGGGAGACTAAAGGTGAGGGTGGAGAGACCCTGGCTAACACGCTAGAGTGTGTGTAAGCTTTTGGGAAAGTGAGGAGGCAAGTGAGCAGAGGGAACACAGGACACCAGCTGATCCCTGATAAAGTGTGTGTCCACACAGCCCGCGACCTCCCCATGATAGAGTGTGCAGCCGGCTGCTCCTACTGACCCAGGATTCCAAGTATAGGATTTTATACTTGGAATATTAAATTATTTTCAAAGAGAGGCCCTTACATTCTATAAACTTTAGGCAGCATAAAACCTGGATCAGCTCCTAAGAATGAATAGTACAAAAATGAGACCCGAATGTCAACACCGGAGGAAGCTGGGTCAGTTGGTGTATTGTATCGCTTCTTTGGAAAATCAAATGTATGGGTTTTTTTTCTTTTACATCCTTATTTATTATGTTACTCACTAATTTTTTTAGCAAACATTTATGAGGCCATTGGAATGTGTAGAGTCTTGAAGGAAAATCACAGAACACTGCCACACACTGGGAGCCCAAGATCTAGTGGGAAAAAGCACAACACCGTAATTATCATGGTGCATTGGTTCACAAACTCCATTTCTCACATGATTCCAGTTTCAAATGGAATTGGACAAGAACCAAATCAGATTCAGTGGCTAGGTTCAGTGTTGGCCTTGTGGGGAAATGTGATTTGGTTCTTGTTCAATTTGTTTTGTGGACAGAATTGTGGAAAGAATCAAGTTTATGAACTGAGGTAGCACTGTATAATAGGAAGTTTAGGAACATTCTAAAGATTGCATTTATCTCCTCAGCCGACTGATGGTAAATTCTTGGAAAACAAACTTGTGGAATTATATTGTACAGGTCCAAAGGACTTATAAGGTTACTAAGATTAAATTCTCAGTTTTTAGCCTGTCAAGTCAAGAAACTGAGGAACTTGCCTGAAGCTGAGGAAATAATTTGTGAGACTTAGGAATAGAAGACAGGTTGGCCTGGCCACCAAGCCTGGACTTGTTCCACCATTCTGTGCTGTCACATTTCCTTGAGTTCCTTATGATTCCTTCCTGCTTTCTTCTGTCCTGTCCATTGTCTACTCTAGTATTCTCATGGTGACTTCAGAAATGAGAATTTGGTGGTAGTGGTCTTATATAGAGAGACAACCATGAAATTTCTACTTGGGAAGATCTACTGATTCATAATCTTTTTTATTTAGCAACCACACTATCCTTATGTGGAAGAGAATATTTACCCTGGGAGGCTGGAAGGAAGCAACTCTGATGGAAATTATGGTAATAAAGGACTCCAAGCCCTGGCCTCACTGTGAACAATGGATGTATAAGAAATTTCTGGCTGAGGCTTTGGCTCACTTCTGTATTTCTGTATCTCTGAATTTCCTCATCAGTACAGAATCAGATGTGTAGAAAATACACAAAAGATAATTTGTTCTTAGTGTTATTGTATTTAATGTTGAAAGTTCCCTATGAGTTTCATTATAGGTTGCTTGTATTATGATAATTTTTCTAATACTAAGAAAACCAAGTTTGAAAATTTACTTCTCAAAATCTAAGAAGTATCCAAAATATTAATGTCAAGTGATTAAGAGTTCCTTACAAATGTTGACCATCCCCATCTCATCACCATTTAAAACCAACTCAACTCACATCATCCAGCTCAGGGGTCCCCCAAATAGTCATCAAAAGCTGAGCTCTGCAACTCTGCTTGCTACATTGCTATTGGCCATGAATGAATGGTAAAGAAGAAACATTGACAGAAATATGACACATGAAGCAGGATAATCCAGAAGGCTTGAAAATAGTCAAGGTTCTACTGTAGTTAAAACAAGAACTGGAGAAAAGCTGCTGCTTCTCCACACCACCAGATGCATTTCTTTCCCCATATGGACAGAAAATTCTATCTCCACTCGCCTTACCAATTCAAATGCTTGCCTAATGAAAATGAAGTGCTCCCCAGCGTCCATTTATTTCTCTTGTGCAGTGATGGTTTAGGTATAGGAAGGTGTTAGATATCAAGCTTTAGGGGGAGCAGAGAGGGCTTTGGAGAGCTACTTGGGCTGACTCTGATTCCCTCCCTCCACCTGGCAGGCACACAAGCTCTAGGGCACAAAGGAAACCCAAGAGGATGCCACCGCCTGCATGTGTGCAAAAGCAGTCAGTGGACACAATGGCCTGCTTGCTCCAAAGCCTGCTGGATTGGAGAGGAGACCCTTGTAGACATTCTGCAAAGCTGACTGGGTTACCTGCAGCTCTTCCTCTGTATTTCCAGATTCATTTCTGTGTTTATTTACAACCTGGGGAGCAGCTGGCAGCGCAGCACTCTCTGGACACATCTTCTTGCTCAGGTCTCTCCTCCTTCACACTGTGACTGAGATGTGAGCTGCCTTAATGTCATTGAGACCTCAGCCGAGACATGTTACATGACAGGTCAGGAGAAGGCAGAAACAGCCCCAGAGTTGGAATGTGAATCAAGCTCAGCACTTTGTCATTGTTTTGAGGTGATTGACATTTGATTTGGAATTTGCTTCTGATGAGCTATGACTCAGGGTTATGCTATATCATCCCCTTGTTTTATACTTCTTGTTTTTACATTAGAAACCGAACCCAAGCCAACCACTAGGCCACATCTCCTCGCTTTCTTATTTTTATTTTAAAACAGAGCCTCCCACTTGGGAGTAACAGCATCTTAAGTGCATCTAAAGGACTTGATATCTAACTTAATTTTAGTTGATTTGTATTGAAATAGTCATTAGTGCCTAGTAGCTACTGTGTTCTACTGCCATGGACAGTAGAAGGCTAAGCGCATGGAGACATTAATTTACTAGTGCATCTCAGAATGTTAAATTTTGAAGTTACCTGTTGGAGGGGCCAGCAAGATAGCTCAGCAGGCTAAAGTGTCTGTTTAGGCAAGTGCAGTGGCTGTGGTTCGATCCCTGGCACTATATCCCATGCCAGCCCTGACCCTGTGGTGGGCTGAGTCAACCACAGAGTTTGGGCATGGTGGCACACGCCTGTTATCCCAGCGCTGGGGAGGATGAAAACAGGAGGATCACGATGAGTCCAGACTGCACAGTGAGGCCCTGTAACAACCAAACACATTACACAAAATAAGCTGTTGGAATAATGAATAATATTATTCACCGAGGAGATCTTCCCTTTGTCTTTTTTTCTCTCACCTATTTCTACCTTTAATTACAAAGTTGTCAAACTTACAGGAAACCAGGAGAATAGTGTAACAAATGCCCATGTGCTCATCACCTTGATTTAGCAATTATTGCTAATTTACCACATTTCTCTCAGTCATGCCTAAGATCTAACTACTGTAATGAGTGAGGAGCAAAGCCGGGAAGCTGAGGAGTTCCACAGGCGTCTCTGGCTGCAAAGCCGATTCTGTCAGCCCTGCCCTTTGCGACCGCTCGCTAGAGCCCCTTTCCGTATCTGTCTTAGGTGATTGTGCTGGATAAGCCAAGAGCACAGTGACCCTGGTTTGTGAGCACAGCACTTACAGCTTCTAAACTCCCCCAGGTCTGAGGTGAGCTGGCCTTCCTACGGGGTTGTGACTTCTTAGGGTGCTTGAGTACTAACAGTAAAAGTCACCGGTCCCTGAAGACACCATGTCCCCTGACGAGACCACAGATGTAAGCCAGCAACAAGGCCACGATGCCAGATTAAATGCTTTTCACACATGTATATTTACTTTTAATTTTCATGGGAGCTATGGATATGACATAACCGTAGCTCTACACAGTTCTGACAAAATCCTGTGCTATTGTGATGGAGTTGTGTTCATTCCATGATTTCTGAGAGCAACTGACTTCTCACATTGCTCTCCTTTGGCCTGGTCTATTGTCAGCCTGGGTGGAAGCTAGCTGACTGCAAGTCAAACTAAAACAGGACAGAAAGCAAGCACATGGACTGGGGAGATAGCTCAGAGGCATAAGCACCTGTCTGGCAAGCACAAGGTCCCGAGTTTAATCCCAGGTATTGCATGTTGTGTTGGCCCTGGAATCCTGGGCATGTCGTGCCCATGCCTATAATTCCAGGGCTAAAATGGGAGGATCACTGTGAGTCTGAACTGAGTCGCGAGACCCTGTATCAAAAAAATAGAAAGAAAGAAAGAAAAAAAGAAAGAAAGAAAGAAAGAAGAAAGAAAGAAAACACAACATGACAGCACATATCTAAGAATGAGGTTCTTTCCTGGTACTATAAAAATAAATAAATTGATTAATTAATTATAATAATCAATAAAAATGCAGTTCTAGGCCCACAGGGAAACTTGGAGCTATGGGAGTTTTCATCGTATTTTTCTATTAAAACTACCATCTCTTGGAGAAATAGTAGAACACTAGAATGCACGGACATGGAAGCTGGCACTAGACTTCTTGGTTTTAAATCCTGGCTTTGCCACTTCATGACTATGGGCCTCGACCAAGGTATTTAATCTTTGGTTAAACTTTCATTTATGTTTTCTATAACAAGTTTGTCCATTTGTAAAATGGAATCAGCACAATTAAACGAGCGCAAGGTGTTGCACCTTGTGTTTAATATTAAGTTATGTAACAAAATGTAGACCGCACATTTTAGAAAAATGGCTCTCACGATGCTCGCTAAGAGAGCAGCCTTGGTGGGCATGGCGGTGCATACCTGTGACCCTAGCACTCAGCGCTTGGGAGGATGGGGGAAGGGGATCGATGAAAGTCTGAAGTTAGCCTGGGCTGTATAGAGAGAACTTGTCTCAAAAAAATCAATAGAGCAGGGGCCAGGGGTTCCATCCCCAGGCCTACCGTGCCAACCCAGCCCCTGGGGCACACTGAGGTGACAACTGAGACTGGGCATGGTGGCGCGTGCCTGTAATCCGAGCTCTTGGGAGGCTGTAAACAGTCGGATCACTATGAGTCTGATGTAGTAGTGAGACCCTGAACACCCTGTAGACCCTTCCCTAAAATACAAAACAAAGCAAGCAAACAAAAACCCAGATGATAGATAGATAGATAGATAGATAGATAGATAGATAGATAGATAGATCACCAGGGACATAGCTCAGTGGCATAAGCACCTGTCTGGCAAGCATAAGGTCTCAAGTTTGAACCATAGCACCACAAAAAAAAAAAAAAACAGAACAAAAAGACAGACAGACAGACAGATAGTAGCAATTCTGTGCTTTTAGAAAGCATTACAGTTTGGTAAGCTGGATACAGAAATACCACTGAACAGGCAAAGGGTATTTGTCAATGGTCTCTAATG
>PVKN010009606.1:0-23555 GCA_004027915.1 Capromys pilorides
TAAAAGTCACCATGTGACATTTAAGTTTGTGTGTCTGAGTTACTTCACTTAACATTATGATCTCCAGGTGGATCTATTTTCCTCCAAATGACTCAAGTTTATGCTTTCACAGTAGACTACTAGGCTACTTTGAATAAATATATTTTTATTAACTCATCTATTGATAGCCATATACACTGCTTTCCAAGCTTTAACTATTATAAATTGTGCTAACCATGGAGATATTTTTCTATTTTTTTTTTTTTTACATCTTCTTCAACCTCATTTTTCAGAGTACTATAGTTCCGATTTTAGACATCCTTCAAGTTCTTGGTTAGGTGAATTCCAAATGTTTCATTTTTCTTAATGCTGTTGTGAAGGGCTTGGTTTCCCCAGTTTCCCATTTAGTGACTTTGTTATTGGTGTACAGAAATGCTATTGAATTTTTGGGCATTGACTTTATATTCTGCTATTCTATTGCTAGGAGTCCTTTGGTGTAGATTTTGGGGTCTTCTACATAGAAATTAATTTCAACAGCAAATGATGATATAACATTTTCCTTCCCTACTCTTATGCCTTTTATTTTTTTCTCTTATTTTATTGCTTTAGCTAATGCTTCATGAATTATATTAAGCGGAGACATCTTTGTCTTGTTCTTGATTTTGAGGGAAAGCTTTCAGCTTTTCCTTAGGATGATGTTGGCAGTTGATTTGTCATAGAGGGCTTTTATCATGTTGAGATAAAGACCTTCTATTCCTATTTCCTTCAGGATTTTTATCAAAAATGAGTGTTGGATTTTTGTCAGATGCTTTCTCTGCATTTATGTTGTATATTACATTTATTGATTCATGTATGTTGAATTATCCCTGAATTCCCAAAATGAATCCTATTTGATCATGATGCAGGATCTTCAGATGATTTGCAGCATTCTGTTTGTGAGTATCTTATTGAGAAGTTTTGCACCTATGTTACTTAAAGAGATTGCCTTGTAATTACTTTTTTTAGTTGGGTCCCTTACTGGTTTTGGAATAGGGTAATGGTAGCTTCCAGAAATAACTTTGGGAGTACTGCCTCCCTTCTGATTTCTTTATAGAGTTTAAGGAGTATAGGTGTGAGACTTTCTTTAAACTTCTTATAGAATACAGTGGTAAATTTGTTCATGCTATTTTTATTTTTAAATTTTCCTGACTGATATTGGTTAGTTGGGATTTTTATACCTGTATCTTCTTGATTCAGCTTTGGTAATTTATATGTGACTAGGAACATATCCATTTCCTCCGAATTTTCAATTTTTTATAGTTTCTCAAAGTAGTTACTGATCATATTGTAGATTTCAGTAGAATTCATTATGGGTTCACCTTTTTCATGTCTAATTGCATGGGTTTGGATCTCTTTCCTTGTTTTGGTAAGATTAGCTAGAGCAGCAGTGGCATAGCTTTGGTACCTATGTCAAATTTTTAAGACAAAAGACATTAATATATGAGTTGGGTTTTTTGTTTGTGTTCTCTTTCAAACTAAAACCATAATATTTGAGTTTGTAGCGGATTTCTAACTGGTAGTCAACTTATTACACTCAACTGAATTGAACTTACTTACTGCAGGGTGTGGGAAGCACACCTGAGGATTGTTGCCAGCAGCATAAAAGGCAGAACAGAAAAATATGCCAAAATGCTGCTAAAGATGCTTTTTGGAAAAGCTACTGGAGCTGCTGGAAGCTGCTAGTTCTCTTGGGCTGTTCTGCTGGAGGACCTTGTCAGGATGACTTTCTTGATAAACTCTGGAGAGGTTCTGATCCTCATTTTGAGCATCATTTCCTGACTCCAAAGGGGAAGATTGTGTGCTGCTCAGCCTCATGGAGAAGCTTGTTTCATTGGCTTTCCTAATGGATTCTCAGCTTTCCTCACTGTTAAAGGAACTTGGGACCTCACCGTTGTTGAGGATGGCTGTGGTACTTTTGGGGGAGCTCTGGTGCTTACCTTGAGCATTGCTTCCTAGCTCCAGTTCGGATCCCTCAGCCTGCTAGCACAGATCCTTCATCCCACTGGCATAGACTTTCTAGCTTCCACCACTGACCTCTGGGCCCTTCTAGCACAGATGCATGAAGCAGGCCTGCATGAGACTTTGTATTGGGGTCTAGGCCACCAGTTGCACTTGTAGGAGCACTGGGAGGCATTGTTATGAGTTCTAGGTTTTCATCAGACTCATGCAGGGCATTGAGATCCAGGCCCTCAGCTGTATTCTTTAATGTTTAGTTTGTGGACAGATTTCCTGCACTTCTTGTGTATGATTCTTGGGTGATCTCTTACAAAATAATATAAAATGTGTTCTATATTATGTTGTTCACCTTTTTAAAACCCCAAACCACAACAGGGTTTAGTTGAAGTGCTACCATTTTGTGATAAATCAATAGGTTTGGGGTTGCAGTTTGGACATTTGTCTATAAAACATTCACCATCTCTGTGCCAGGGGCTTGTATATTTTGTTTAATCTTTTAGACAAAGAACTTTTGATTCATTGATTCTTTTTTTGTTTCAATTTCATTAATCCCTGGCCTAATGTTTCTCATTTCTTTTCTTTGTATTAGCTTCGGGTTTGGATGTCGTTCCTTTTCAAGGATCTTAAGGTGCTTGATTAGGTTATTGCATTGGGGTCATTCTGTTTTACTGATGCGAGAATTCACTTCTATAAACTTCCCTCTGAGGTCTGCTTTCATTACACCTCATAGGTTCTCTTACATTGTACTGTATTATCATTTGATTTTAGAAACTTCATTTCTTCTTTAATTTTATTTATTTATTTATTTATTTATTTATTTGGTACAGGGTCTTGTTCTGCAACTCAGACTCTTAGTGATCCTCTAGTCTGAGCCTCCACAGTGCTGCAAGTACAGGCATGTGCTACCATGCCTGTTTCAATGGCAGCCACAGTACACCTAGGGTTCTAGACCAGGCATGGCATGCAGTACCAGGGATCAAACCTGGATCCTTGCACTTTCCAGGCAGGCTCTTAGACCAGCAAGCTATCTCCCCAGCCTGCCATTCAGTTTCATCTATGGCCTATTGATTGTTCAAGAGATTACTTATTAAGTTCCATGTGTTTGCATAGTTTATGTGATTTCTTTTGCCATTGATTTCTAGTTGCATTACATTAAGATCTGATCATATGCATGGAATAATTTTGATTCTTTTGTATTTACATAAGCATACTTTAACGTCTAGGTTGTGGTCTCTGTTGGAAAAAATCTTGTGCTGCTAAGAGTGTGTATCTATTGTTTAATGGATCACTGTAGATATGTATCAAGTCCTTTTTTTGAACATTTGGTTCAACTGTGATATTTCTTTATTGAATTTTTTTGTCTGATTGATGGGTTCATTTGTGACAGTGAGGTATTAAGGTCTACCACTGCTATCATATTGGAGTATATCTGGTTTTTCGTGTCCATTGGTATTTGTTTCATGAAGTTGGTTATACCAGTATTTAATGTGCATATGTGTATAATTGTTAACTTTTCCTGTGAAATTGTTTCCTTGTTTAATATGCAGTGACCTTTTTTGTCTGTTCTGAACAATCTTAGCTTGAAATCCACTTTGTCTAAAACTAGGATAACAGAATCTGCTTTTCTCTGGGTTAGAATTGCAAGGAATATTGTTTCTATCCTTTGATTTTTTTAATCTGTGAGTATCTTTTTTAACTAAATGTATTTTTGTATGTTGCATATTGGTGGTCTTTTTCTTGATTCATTTTGCCGACCTATGTCTTAACTGAAGATTTGAGACCAATTATTTTAATAGTTATTATTATCGTTGACTTATTTCTGTCATTGTATTATTTTCCTGTTGCTTATTTCCCCATACTTCCCTTTTTGTTTACATGCTCATCCCACCAGATATATTCATTATTTCTGACTTATTGACAGTGTTAACCTCATTGTCTCTTTCTAGCATATCTTGGAAAATTTTTGCAATGCTGGTTGATGGTCATGAATTTCCTGAGGTGCTTCATATCATGGTACCTTATTTCATCACCAATTTTAAATGAAAACTTTTTCCTCTTTATTGCTGCTATCACTAACTTTCTTTGGAGCCACGGTTTACAATCTTTAATGCAAATAATATACAAAAAATAACCCTACAGTGGCAAATGTTTTAACATACTAACCCAAGCACTATATATTGTGTAGGCAAGAATTGTGCTTAGACTGAAGCATCACCCTTGTATGTCTGCACATACATGTTTTTCCAAGCAGAATTTTCAGTCTAACTATCGAGCAAAGTTACAAACATTGAGCAAAATTTATTTTTAAACTTTGCTTTTCAAGTAGTGGAAAGTTCCAGTTGTTTGACAACTCAGCTATCACTATACACTTTCAATACGACTTTTAGTCTCTTGGATTGATTGAAATATTCTCATGTACTCTGATTCTTTGGTGAACTGGTTATTCAAGTGTTGCAAATTTTGTCAGCTCATCTAGCTTTCTACTACAGTCTCCTGAGAGTGCCTATGGAAATCTTGATTGCTTTGGAGTTCTCTTTGAAGTTAGAACCTTCCCTAAACGTTATGAGGAGAAACAACAACAGTTGCATGGAACACTACTTAAGATTACAATTGTGAGATATAGAAATTTTAGAATTTTTGTCGCAAACTGCTTAAATAACTATATTTGAAGGGTTCTCTACAATTTTCTAACTTTCATTTCAAGTCAAATTCTTGAAAACTGCATACTTGAGCCATGGATACTTAATTATCAATAAAGTGACTTCTTCGAATTATTTAACAATTGAAGTTATCAGTTAAGGATAAATCTAAGCACAACTCTGAGAAGCATATTCTGCTTCATTCATAAAATTCTCATTGAAAACACTTGCTCATTCTTCTGCTTAACATTTATAAGGTTCTATACAACAAATATCACTAGAAACTTAATGCTAGAATTATGTTTATTTTCTCTTTCTGCACAATTATGATATTACCTATGATGTGGTGTCCACTGTGTAACGTAGTCTCTCTTAATTTCTATGTGGGTGTATTAAAAGGATTACATGTGATCGGGAGCAGCTAAGAAGGACTTAGGTCAGTAGGGGACCAGCCACTTTTTTTGCCCTTAAACACATGCCTGCTTCTTTGCTATGTGCATCAGTCTTTGCGCTCTGGTTGTTCATACTGACATGGCCAGGTGCTGCCTTATGACCTTATTTCAGCTTTAACTCCCATTATTCACTGGACAAATTGTTTCTTTCCTGCACATCAAATTCCTGAGGGAAGAGATGAGACTGTTACAGCCAAGAGCTTGCACATCTGTGTATGCAGAGTCTCTTGTGCCAGGTCCACTGTGTCTGCTGGAAAACTTCAGATGGGCCACCTGAGAGTAAGGGACACATCTCTGAGAAGCCAGCACAGGTTCAGTTTGCTGATCTACAACATGCTGTCAAGACATTTTCCCCTTATTGGGGCTTGCTGCTCTATTTTCATTGAACTCTTGCTTGTCTCCTTGTGCTACATAGAAAATTTATAATGTCTACCTCAAAAACTACTTATTTCAGTTTATCTGGGGATAGTGGCTCATGGCTATATGCCCAGCACTCAGAAAGGCTGAAGAAAGATTTTGAGTTCCAGTCCAACCTGGATCATTTAGTAACTTAGGGAAACTTTCTCTCAAATTTAAAACAACAAATTTAAAAGTACTATGGATTTAGCTCAATACAAAGGCTCTGGGTTCAATCCTCAGTATGTTAAGTATTTCAGAATATTGTTTTGAAAAAATATTTCTAACTAATGTGACTGGAGAGATAAGTGAGGCAGCATAAGTTCCTGTCTGACAAGCACAAGGTCCTGAGTTTGATCCCTAGTACTGCATGCCATGTCAGCCCCAGAATAGGGTGTGGTAGTGCACGGCTGCAGTTCCAGCATGAGAGAGACTGAAGCAGAAGGACTACTATGAGTTCAAGCAAACAAACAAATTCCAGCTAATTAAAATTTTACTATAATGATGGTAGGTACCTATATCTGTCAGGGTGAGAAAAACAAATGTACCTGGGACCATGCCCTTCTAGGCCTACCTGTCTAAGTAAATTTCTAAAATGAAATCTTTTCTCTTCAGAGATTGTGGATATTCAGTGGCATATTAGAATCATCATATGATGGCTCTGAAAATTATCTGTTAAGCTTTTGAGAACTTTGTGAGCTCTTTACTAAACATAACCATTATTAGAATTAAATTATATCACCTTACAATTCAATAACTTATATTAGTAACAAAAGTAGAAAAAAATAAGGCCCATTGCTTCTTTATGAGTCCACTACATTTTCCTCTAATCTGTGTTTTCAGGGTTGCTTAATCTACTGTACTTGTGTGACTCGAATACTGTATAGCAATTTTCTTGTGCCTTTATCCTGATTCCATCTTGTAATTACAGGTGACAGGAATATGTGTGCCATGAAAAGGGAAAATTGGTACAAATTAGGATGTTTTGCTACCCTCCAGCCTGGAGAACCAATTGCTGAACATTTACAAACACGCTGCTAGGCATATGTTACACAAATTGAAAGTAAAACTTCTCAGTACACTAAAATTTGCAAGAATTTTAGAGCTTGGAGAAAGAATATATTTTTAAAAAGTTGGGAACTATTGTTATAACTTTAATGGATGTCTATGAATCCATTAAATTAGTTCAGTAATAGCATAAGCTATTACTTCTTCCATTTAAAAATCTTACTGTGAATCTTCTAGAATGCATTTGGTAGGGATAGGCCTCTGAAGTTTAAATGCATAAACCCACAATATGCACCTGTACAAACGCCCATCTGACAACAGTGATACATTTACTTAATGATGGAGCTAAGCTTTTTGAAACAATTATGAATTCCACTTAAATTCAGATGTTTTAATATCTCATCAACTACACATAATCTTGAATACAAATGAAGAAGTATGCTAACTTTTTACTTCACATTTTGGATGCATGATGACCTCATTAACCACCAAACAAATTAATCCTAATTATAACCTTTTGAAACATTCCTGTATAATAGAGTATGGAAGAGAATTACTGATTGAGTCTCTCATTAATGCATTTTGTCACTTATTATATTGCCAAGTAGTTCAATATTTCAAATTCTCTTCTAAAACAACTCAACACAGTACTAGCAAGTAGCAAAAAAATATATGACTTAATTGCTCTTGGAAAGTACATGCATAGGGCAGGGGAAGAGAAAGCCTTGTGAATCTGGCACGTGGATTGCAATCAGTCAGTTTGTATGATGAGCTAAGGATTTTCCTGGGCAGATATCACCCTAATGGAAGAGAGAATGAAGCACAAACTCAGGAACACAGCCAGGGAGGGGTGATTATTAGAGCATCAGAGCATCAGAGCATCTGTCACTTGGATTAGCTCCTGACCTAGCCCCATGCTTGATGTATGAGTCTTAAGGAAAGTTAGGTTCTGCAAGGAAAAATGGATATGGCTGCTCTTGAGATCCGTTTTACAATTTTGCCACATGCAGTATTGCCTTGGGAACCCTGTAGTGTACCAGAAGGATAAAGAGAAGAAAAGCCTAGACACTCTTCCTAATAGGATTTGGAACAGCTGTGGCTTCTCATGAGTGCATGGGCACTGGTGGCACCGGATCTATGAGGGTAGTGGCCTGCCAAAACAGCAGCTGTGCCCATCAGAGACTGTAGGCTCTCCAGCAAGGCAGTTGGACAAATGTGTCACTATTTAGCGGGAGAGGCAGAAGTAGCCATCAGATATGGTTCTGCACATCCAACACAGGGACCTATAGCAGAAGAATGAAGGAAAAGATAATGCTTATGAGCTATCCTGTCTTCTTCCCAAAATTACTTACTGTACTACGCAAGGAGTCTGAGAAATTTAGAGGAAGAGGAAGCTTTTCTAGAAGTCTACAATTTTGTATTAATATGTAGTAAAAAGAGCTGATTAAAAAGGATGGAATGTTTTCCTCTGTAGTTAGAAGGTTCTAGATATAGGTAGTAGACCAAAGCCAGGCACATATTCTCACTTCAGCTGCCAAACTCCTCATCAGTTGAAGCCATGGAACCCCAGATGAAGACTCATGTTTTATACCAGTCTTGAGTCACTTCCCCAAAGAAAAGGAAAACCATCTTACAACTCCCACAGAATCTCTGGAGGTGTGGTAAAATGCTTACCATTCTAGCTGAGGTGCTGTGAAGGCACCCACTTTCTATTCTAAGGTTCCAGATTGAATATCCCTTTCTTCTGAGAATTTGAGTAGCACAGATTGTACTTTGAGCAGGAACCACTCTGGGTCTTTGAATGATAGACACTATTAGAATACATGCACAAGGAAAAAGGTATTGGAATGGTCTCTTTTCTTCCCTGGAACTGGTGAATTTGTCAGACAGAAAGAGACAGGAGATATTCTAGGCCACCTCCCAAAGGATAATAAAATTGAAATGAACCTGAACCGCCAACACCTGTCAGACAGCACAAACTGTCATTGTGGAAAAAAATTATATATGTATAATCACCATTAGGATGAGCATGTTGCAAGAAAACAGATTTTTCTTGGTCTGATAGCCTTTTTTTCTGTATTTAGGACAGGGTCTATGGGGTCTACAGGGTCTCACTAAGCAGATTTGACTCATAGTGATTCTCCTGTTTTCAGCCTCCTAAGTGCTGGGATTACAGGCGTGCATCACCATGCCTAGGCTCAACTGCCATCTCAGCTGGTCCCAAAGGTGGGGCTAGCATGACATGCTGGGGATGAAACCCTGACTGCTGTGCTCTGCCTAATCCAGCACTTTAGTCTGCTGAGATATCAGACCAACCCTCTAATAGCCTTTTATTAAACACAGCTTGGCAGACGCGTAGCAGACCCACAATCCTTTCGTGCCCTTGTGCCTTCACAAAATGCACAATTCTATGGAGTAGCCCACCCTACCCTAAATGCTATAAGACTCAGCATTCAGTGAATAAACCCATGTTACAAATTAGGAATAAGCCGTGGAGCATGTACTCTTAAAACGCATGAGCTGGAGCTTTGGCAGCAACTGCAACACCATGCGAAGCTGGAGCAGGAGCCTTGGGAATCAGCCTTTCCACCTGGCCAGCTAGCACGTACAAGACAGTGCTCTGTAGCTCTGAACAATTGTCACTGACAAAGAAACGGCATCTCAGAAAAGAACTTTAGAACACAAAGTGTCATATATATTCCTCAAAAGAATCACTGTCAGCCTGAAAGAGATCCTGGCATTGGTGAAGTTCTTCTCATGGGAGACACTAAGAAATCCTGCCAAGTTTGGAATGCCACCAGTTGACTGAGAGACTTAAGCAAGAGGCAGCTGCTCTCACTGCTGGGCTCCATATGCCTGTAAAAGTTAAACAGGGAGGTGACCATGGAAGGAGCTAAAGACTTTGAGTGGACATATATCCATGGGATAGCAAATCAAGAGAAAACTGTGTCCACTCTGGCAGTGCAGCAATGTCTGGGCAGATGGAGGAACTGGAAAGAATTGTGTGGTCAAGTCTATAGTTGCACAATTCTCAGGATAAAGGTCTACTTAGAAGAGCAACACCCAGACACCAAGCGCTCTACTTGTTAATGAAAGGAATGGATCTGAGAACAAAGTAGAGGTGGTCACTGTTGTGTTTGGGCTCCTGTAGAGAACTCCACATACTCGTATGCATACTATTAACGGAATGGCAGGGTAGGGGTAGGGGTTCATTGTCAGTAGGACCTGCTAGAATTGTCACAGAACTGTAAACCATTGGGCAGTTCATTGGGCATGAGCAGCAGCACTTTTAAGCTCTTCTGTAGACTGATGTCTCAAAAGAATCACTTTCCTCTACTTTCCCAAAATCCCTTGCAGTGTGCCACCCCAGAGGTTTGTCTTCCTTGCCCTCTGAAGGTGCAAGTGCTATTCTTGGAGGCAAGGAAATGAGGCATAGCCAAAAGAGGTGCTTGCAGTACCAGGTAGGG
The DNA here is from genome assembly GCA_004027915.1 of Capromys pilorides. Taxonomy (NCBI): domain Eukaryota; kingdom Metazoa; phylum Chordata; class Mammalia; order Rodentia; family Capromyidae; genus Capromys; species Capromys pilorides. The sequence goes on from PVKN010009606.1 coordinate 9,937, forward strand.
ATGCACAGATCAGCAGATGGGGCACTCCCACAGAACAGCCAGGGCCTGCAGGAGAAGAATGACCCTGGAGGCACACTGTAATGAAAGCATGAATTTGTTAGCATATGTGAGCTACCCCTGGGGCTTTTGGAGATGCCTGAAATAGGGAGGAGGACTCTGTAGAGAACTGAGATCCAGGATTTGCATGCCACAGCAAGAGCCAGCAAAACATGAGTAATGATGCAGTCTTACTTCTGAGGAAACAGATGTTTTCTCTAATAGGACAATAGGTGAAAAAATTATAGCCATAATCAGAGATGATTTAAAGGTCCTCTAAGTACTCACACTGAAATCTAAAAGCATGCAAACTGCTTAAGAAGGAGTACAACATGTCTTGCCTTCAGCTCAGGTCTGGGTGTGTTCCTTGAACATCCAGGTTGCTTCTACTTAGTGGTTGTTGGACTTGCTATTCTTTTTCTCAGGAAGGATCTCTCCCCCGCAGCTTTCCAAATTGAATCCTCCATGTCATTCAGCTTTCAGCTTAAATGCTTCTTCTTCAGACAGCGTTTTGCTGACAATATAGTTTTTTAGCACATCACTTCACCCACAGTCACTCTCGCACATGATGTAGCTGTTTTTAATGGCATTTATCATTAGGTCAAGCTAGCTTGTTGGAATTCTTTTTAGCTTACTTATCTGTGCCTTGTGTATACCCAACAATAGGTCAGCAGCCGCCTTATTTCTATCTACAAAATATTTTCCCTAGCATGCTGCTGCTTAGCACCTAAGCCTGCTCTTCAGAACCAGTGAGCCAATTAAACATTTGTTGCCAATGTGTTTGCAATTGGAAGAGTTATTCAACATAGATCAACATATAAAAGTATGTCTACATTTTTTCTCTATTTCTTTTTTATGTATTTAGTATAGGGCCTACAGTGTCTCACTACACAGATTGACTCAGTGATCTTCTTGTTTTCAGGCTCTCAAGCACTGGGATTACAGGCACGTGTGATCACACCCAGTCTCAACTGCCATCTCAGAGTGTCCCAGGGGTGGGGCTGTTGCAGTACACTGGGGATTGAATCCTGGTCCCTGTGCCTGCCTAAGCAAGTGCTTTAGTCTGCCGAATATCTAGCTAGCCCTAATTTTCACTATTTCTTACCATGTAAATAGGAGCCAAGAGTCTGGCCTTAAAGTTAATGTATAATCTCAATTTTTTTATACATGTTGACATATCATTGTCAAAATCATGTCTCCAACATTGTTGTACACTAAGCCCTTCACAAATCAGTTCTTTAATGGACCATCAGATGTCTCGACCATTCTGAATTGGCCTTTTCTAGCCCAGTGCTATTAAAAGAGCACTTCACTAATTAGCAATTTAGGTAATCAGTTTTTCCTACTGATCCTTACAATCATCTGCGTAGCGTATGGAAACTCTGATCCCCAAAATTGTACATTCTTACAAAATGTTTTATCAGGAGACTTTTAAGCAGAATTTTTAGTCCCTCTCATGTATTTCATTAACTTGCCTACCCACTGGGATTGCGGCTAATGCTTTCCAAATCCTTTTAGGTACAGAACTTGATACCACGTGAGCCTCTAAGATGCACTGCAGAATTGTCTTCATTGGAAAGTTTTAAGAATAGCACAGGTACTATCTATACTAGATGAGGTGTCACAGCTGTGAAACGCTGGGATGGAAACCAAGTTACCACTTGAGATTTGCTCTTGGTATGCAGGTCTGCTTTGGATGGTAATTAGTCCTCCAAAAGATCCTCTTAACAAACAAAATTTTCCAAGAAGGAAAAACTAATAATCAATATTGAGAAGTTAATAATTTTTTTCTCCCTAGGAAAACTATAGAGCAACTTTAATATTGACAGGACATTTAAGAGCTCAAAAGGCCAGTGACCTTAGGGATATTTCCCGTTGTGTTTGGTAATTTTAGAATTTCTGCCGCTTTTCCGTTTTTATGTAAATCCTCTCCCTAACCAGCATGTGGTGTTTCTGAAGTTCATTTACTGCCATTTTGCTGTATTGTCCAACAGATTGTTTCTGGTACCTTCTGATGTGTGGCAGCTGTGTTTTAACAATTCCAAGTATACCATATGAAAGTAATCAAAGACATTAACACACTAGTGTCTGCAGCTCTGAAGGTATTTCCTGCATGTGGTACTGTTAGGGTACTGTTAGAGCATGCAAAGTCCTATGTAAATTACTTTATTTTGTTTTTTGATTTTGGGGTTTATATTTTGGCTTGATTTGGTTTGGTTTCAGTCTCAGCATGCCAAAGTGACATATATATATATATATATATATATATATATATATATATATATTCATCACAAGCTTGTGTTCCTGGTTCCATGTTTCCATGGACATAGCTATCTATAAAGGGCAGCATACTAAAATCTGCTTCCAACTGCCATTTTTATAGAGCATACAATATATCACACATTAATCTGTTCAAAGTGATTCCTCAGATCCCAAAGGAGGAAATAGTTAAAGTTTAGTGTTTTTTCTGATATAGTGTACCCTGGGTAGAGTAGTAATGGCTAACTACATAACATCCTAATGTAGACAGTTATTGGGAAATGTTTTGCACACCATATTTTATGATACTAAGATTGCACTGTACTTAAAGTAAATATCCCTGGATCCCCTCCAAAGCTGAAAGAATGTGGTTATGCTACAGAATCTGCTCATTCAGCAAGTGTGTCTTTTAATAAATTAGAGTTTTGAAAAGAGGATTGTTTCATCACAAAAGGTGAGGAAAGGTAAAGAGTAACGGGAGGAAAATACACTTACAAGTTACTTCCAAAGTTTGTTGAAAAGCAATATGTTGTGCGGTCCTGAAAGAAGGTAATTTTTTTGCCTCACTGATTGCAAAATCACATAAATCATATAAGCAAAGCATCCAGGGATGAAGCTTAAATATGAAGATTCCAAAGGTGAAAGCTGCTTTCATAAGTCATATTTTATGATGGAAGTTTGCTTTATATGTTTAACTTCAATGTACTTTTGCAACGTTTATCAAAACATGTAAACACTTTAATTGTTTTACTAGCTATTCTAGAATTTTAGTGAACAGGAATGGTAGGTGCAGATAAAGACCCGGACTTTGGAGGAGACAGCGAGTATCTACTTCACTGTGCCAGTTTCACTTCTCTTGCTGGCTGAGGTTTTCTTTCAAAACACGCTTTCTGAAAGGGGTTCTGGGCCCCTTAGTAAGTACCAAGAGCCCACATTTATTTGACATTCCATTTCTCCCCAAAGATCACTCCTGACAGAGCCTCGCCATGCCTGGCCCATGTAGAATGTTCACTCTTAATTAAAATAGTGACACCAAAAGCTTTTAATGACTCCCCAAATGCTATTAAAATGTACAGGGCAAATGTTAGAGCTGGAGCTTGTCTTTGGGGAATAACACTGAAATTTGGAAGTAACATTTTCCATACTGCCTCATTCATTGCCTTTCTCTGGCCTCCCGCAAGAGTCCTCTAGGCTCTGGGCCACATTCAACCTTAACTCCTTGCTGAAAGAATCTCTTGGAACATCAGTCATGGGAAGGCTAGATTCTTTTTTCCAATCTGGGGTAAAAAAATTTAAACTTTGAACTTCGCATCTCTGATTCTTTTCTTTCTCCTACATCCATTTGCCCTGCTTCTTTGTCCATATAAATACAATGAAACAATCAAAGATATTGTTCCCATCCCAAAAATTATATGAAGATTCTCCATATGATCAACCTTCAACAGAGTTTACAGTTAGGTAGCACTTACTGCTTAACAATAGCAAGGCTAAAGGTTTCAGCTAATCAATCCTGAATCCATGTCCTTGTCATTATGCACACTTAGACATGTGATGTAATAGAGAGATATAACTGCACAGAGGGAGAAACAGACAAGTAAATGTTGCTAGGAAGAGTTAAGGATTAGAACACTATGGGATGCTTGTGATGTAACCCTCTTCATTTTGAGCCTCAAGTTGTCTGTTTTTCTCAAGCAAAGAAAATTAGAAACAGTTCCTGAAATGCTGCCATTTGGATCAGTTACCTTACTTCACAAATTCTTTGGGGGATGCTTAGGTTGTTTATGCAGAAGGGATACATAGAATGAAGAAATCAGGCATCCTTTCCTCCAGGAGTTCATCATGCCGTGGGAGGGCCAGGCAGGTAAAGGGAAGCATTTCCAAGCTTCCAGGAAAGATGAGCAAAGGCCTTGAGGCAGGAGGCTACACACATGGTCGAGACTCAAGAAGCTAATGGATGTGGCTGATGCTTAAGATGACGGAGACAGAATGCAAAGAGAAAGTAGCCACAAGTAGAAGGAAGGTAGAAAGGGCAGCTCGACCCAAACCAGGGAACTCTGAATGCCTGGGTCAGTGGTGGACATTGCTTCCTAAATGTCACTAGGCCACTCGGGACGCACAATGCAATCTAACTCTTCTCTTCCCTGTGTACTGTTGAGATCTTCAGTTAAAATGTCAGGAATTATTTAAAAGACTTTGAAGAGGATCGCCAGTGTTACCCAATTTTTTTTAAAGAATTCAATGTTTCTAGAACTAACAAAAATCACTCCAATGAAGACAAAAATTACATTGAAAATCTGTTTTTCTACTTCATGAAGTGAAATATATACTCATGGCTCTTCTCCTACCATGGGTTCTTCAGGGACCCATCTTTTGCCTCAGTCCAGCCAGGGAGAAGGCAGCTTGCTCTCTGCCCTCACCAACCATTGCTGCATAATTATATTCTCATAAAGGTAAGATCTAGGCATTATATATAATTAATGGCAGAATAAATGAACTGACCCTCTTCAGGCACAGTTCATGAGAGGCAGATTTTTTTTTTTAATTTCCTTGACCTTTCCTCTTCTTTTCTCCTCCCACTAATGCAAACTTCACCTGATTGCTTATCCATAAAATTCCTGGGGACTCAGGTTCTTTTATTGCCATAGTTGGAGTTAAAATTACAAATATCCCAGGCAAAGGAAAACTTTGAACTAAATTTATATTGAGACATAAATGGCCAGTCATGTAGAATAGTGTATCAGTCAGGTTCCCAGCAGGAAATAGCTGGCATGCTCAAATTAGGAGCCTTCCCGGAGAATTTAATAAAGGAACTATTTACAGAGTGGTGGGGAAGCCACAAGGGTTACTGCCGCATCCTGTGCTAATAAAAGCACAGCTGTCACCAGCCCTTTGCCTAAGAGAAGAGACAAGGGGGAAGTTACTGGAACCTAAAAGGAGAAAGTTGCCATGACAAGAGTTGGGTGAGTTAGGCAAAGGATGCCACTGGCCCAAGTGACCCTGCGGAGGGACATCCAGGGAGATGAATATCCTGACCTTACTTTTATTCTTCCCTCGGTCTCTCCAGAGCTGCACCTAGGCTGAACTCAAGCAGAGAGCAGAAAAGGCAGCCCACTGATGTAGACCCTGTACCTTCACTCCATTCCCTGTGCAGATCATGTAGAAAGGAACAAAGATAGGCCTGGCTGGGTGCGGAGAAGCACCCTCAGCACCTGTAGGGAGGGAGAAAGAGGTAAACATGTCCAGCTTCTTGTCAGAGTGGTAGCTGAGAGAAGAGAGAGCTGGAATTGACGACTCTACCTGTGTCCACCAGAAAGTGGACTTTGTTCTTGAAAATAAACACACACACACACATACGCACATATGCGTGCGCGCGCGCACACACACACACACACACACACACAGAGGCACATACAGGCACGCGCACACACACATACGCACACATGCATTTTACTGATGCGATCTGTTCTCCTGCTAAAGTTGAAAGGAGACATTTTCAGGTACCTCTCATTGTACAAGATGGCCAATCTCTTTCTTCATGTGAGAAAAGCTAACTTAGGGAAACCTAAATACCACTTTAGGACACCTGATAGATGAAACTCCCTGTGAGTTTCCCAGACAGCCTTGTTGCATCAGCCAGTCAGAATACACCTAAAGAATAGATGGAGTGAGCCATTCCTTCCTTGTTCCATCAGGTTGCCCTCAGGCTGTGTGAAGTCAAGCTCAGATAGAAGTCCACAAGCTCCCAGAACTGCATGAATATTCCTGCTCTCTTTTCTACATTTTTATCCTTTCCCCACCTGAGGCCTCATACCTCTAGGTCAAAGGCTTGGAGGTCCTCTTGCCTAGCTCTATCCTGAGATATTTCACAAGTTTTCACTCTATTCATCTTCACTTTTTTCCATGAGGAAGATAGGATCCTTACACCTGAAGGAATTACACCAGAAATCTCTCTCTTGCTCCAAAAGTGTATAATTTTGACTCATTATCATGCTAAAATAAACTTCCCAAGCTTCTGCATCCCATCCCTCACATCTACTTCAACCCACACCCTTTATATGAAAGGAGCAGAGGAGGTAAAAGCCTGAAACCTTGATTAGTCACAGGGACCTTAATGAGTTCCGGTTTTGGTTGTGATGGGACAATAGCTTCTTATACTGGATGGACTGATCTTATAAAATATTTCTCTTCTTTTTTTATATAAGTCGAGTATGGTTTCCTTCCTCAACTTTTATTTGGTTACTTATGGCTGCATAAATTATGCTGAAATATAGTGGCTCAAAAGAGCAAGGTACTGACCTTCACAGTTTTATTGGTCACCTGGATGCTTCTTGCTTGGGTCTTCTTAGTCATTTAGGTCCAACTGGACCAACCATTCAGGGGCATGCTGATACACATGGTTATTGTTGCTGGTGGCCTGCTAAGAGATGAGCTAAGACTGTTGACAAGATCACCTGCAGCTTGGCCTGTTCCCAGGATGATGGGTAGGTTTTGAGAGGGAATAGCTTAGGGTGGACCTTCCCTGAGACCTACAAGGCACCTGCCAACTTTTTAAAACTTGGTTACAAAAGACACAATTGATATATGTACCTCAAATTTGTCTCTCACCTCAGTCAGATGCAAAAGAATTAGACTCTGCTTTCCACTTCATATGAGGAGCCATATGTGCCCCCAGAAAGGGAGTGAAGTGATGATTTGGAAACCAACCCAATTTTGCCCTTCTTTCTTTGTCTTTTACTACTGAAATCATAATCATTAATTTGTGCTATCATTATTCAGCAGTCTGCTTAATATACTGGAAGGAGCACTGAAGTCAGTGTGCAAAGGCCATGCTGACAGTCTCAACCAGGGACAGAACTGCGCCAAGTGGCAGCTGGGCTCTGGGGTACCCACACATCTGTGCCTGGCGTTTAGACTCTGGGGCATTGCTGTGTCTTCCAATCCTATTCCAGATAAGCCTAACATTAAGAAGAAGAACTAATCTACAGCTATTGCATCTCTAGTTTAGCATCTGCTGCCTTCTGACACACTAGAGTAGGGGTGCTGACCTGGCAAATTTACCTCCAGAATTCAGGAGTGAACAGAATACGACCAGATGAAAATGGCCACTTCTCCTTCAATTGTCCTCTTTCAACTGAATATTGGTTTCCCTTTCCCCTCTAAAGGATATTATCTGGGGTCCACCTACCAAATGATTTTTACTAATCTCATCTGTCACTGCCTCTGTGATCTTAGGCTAGTCACTTTCAAATGTTCTCATGCATAAAATGAGGAGAACAGGTACCGCAAAATGACAGGAAATCAAGATAAGCAATGTGTGTAGAAATGTTCTGAACAGGAAAGCCCTCGATACAGGTAAAACTTTTTCAAGAGAGTTGCCGAAATCGGAGGTTGGCATACTTTTCCTATGAAAACACAGACCATAAATATTTTCAGCCTTGTGAACCATATGGTCTCTGTCAAAATCACTCAATTCCACTGTCGTGGTGAGAGCAAAAGAGCTGTAGACAAAAGTGTAACAAAAGACGTGATTGGATTTAGGTCTTGGGATATTTGCCAGCCCATGGTCAAGGTTATAATTTCATTTGGAAAATGAATAGGCAGAAAGTGCAGGACAAGTCAACTTTGTGTGTGTGTGTGTGTGTGTGTGTGTGTGTGTGTGTGTGTTGAGGATCAAGCCCAGGACCTCATGCATGCTCATCAAGTGCAAAGCCAATGAGCTGTATCCCCAGTCCAAAAGTAAACTCATAATAATATCTTCTCTGTGTGCTTAACTGTAGGTCAAACACCGGACAAGGTAAATTACCAACGTAAAGAACTGGGAGTGTGTTGCTTGGGCGCTAACATTTGACCCCAGACTGGGAAGATAATATTGCTAAGAGAAAACACTCTGGCACATGCCTGGGCGTAGCAAATCAGGAGGCAGGTGCTCGGGTGCACGAGATATGCTGGATTTGGGGAAGGAGGAATAACATTCCACGTATTTCACGTAGGACTTAGAAAAGCAACAGGAAGCTTCATGGACCTAAGTGTGACCCCGCAAACCACTCTGTCCTCAGTAGGGTTATTTGACTGATGAAATGTTCAAAGAGAGTGTAGGGTTTGGAAGGCTATATTTTCTTGAGCAATTAGTAAGGAGACTGGGGCCCAATCCCTCAGGGCACACATGGAATAGACTTTAAGGACTATTCCAGGATCTTGCAATGTAGAAACAAGAAAATCACAACAAAAGCCCTAAAAGCACCTAAAAATCTCAGGAACACCTCTGGACTGTTACAAACCATGGAAATGAGGTATAGAATCATTTAATCGGATGTCCAGATGGTGGGGACCCCAGCTGGAACTTCTGGCAGAAAAACTGAGTGTCGCTGACATAAATGGTGATTTAAAAGCAGTCTTCTATTATTTATAAAAGTTACAAAACAGACAACTACTTTCTGTCAAATTGTTAAAGTTTTTAAAAGGTTACCAACTATTCCTTTAAATATACAGTTTTGTTAAAAAATAAAGATATATAACAGCAGTAATTTTATATGCTTTTGTGGCCATTTATCTAAATATTAACTTTTAGAATGAAACTATTTTCTTAAGTGTCCAAATCTTCCTGAGAACACCCTGCTCATGCTTTTCAGCAGTCACATTCCCAAAAGCCCTTTGCTACTTTTGGTAAAAACAGTATGGATTAGTGGTTAGCATTAAGCCCATGGAAGGATGTTTATAATACCAAAAGGTTCCAGATAACCCTGCCCTGGAATACTGACCTATGCAGGCCTGTGACCTTTGTCTCTTGTGAACACAGCTAAGAATGTCACGGCCGGCTCTGCTCACACACTCTGGCACACCCTTGGCACGCTGCATGGAATTCTTGGCCCAGGATTGAAGCAAACCTCTGCTAATGATGGTTGAAAAGAACATTTCAGAGTGTCTTTATTTTATGTGGAAAGCAGTATGAGAAAAATAAACCACTTTTTAGTAGGAAATGGGTGATCTGAATTTGAGCTTGAATTCTGAGAGTTCTTCCTTCAGTCCTCATGGTTTGAACTAGATTTTTCAAGTCTTCAATTTCAACACCTGCAACATGGTAATAAAACCTGTCTTTAGTATGCCAATACCTGTAGGATTTTTTGTTTGTTTGTTTTTATTTTTGTATTTAGCACAGGGTCTACAGGGTCTCACTACATGGATAGTATTCATAGTGATTCTCCTGTTTTCCGCCTCGCAAATGCTGGGATTATAGGCACGCTACCATGCCCGTCTCAATTGCAGTCTCAGCATGCCCCAGGGGCGGGGCCTGCATGGCACTCCAGGGATTGAACCCTGGGCCCTGTGCTCTGCCTAGGCAAGTGCTTTAATCTGCTGAGCTACCAGGCCAGCCCACCAATGCCTGTTGTAAGAATGAGTGGAAAAAGGAAGGTCAGGAAATCTTTGCAGGTTGATGTAGAAATAAAAGATAGTTTAAATCAATATTTCCAATGATATAGTGACAGTTATGTATCTTAAATGATTTTTATGTTTCACATAATTGGATTCAAACATGAATTAGTACATGTATATTTTCAATATATTAATAATAGCATATCCTAAGCATAGTAGTCTTCATGTCACAGTTCTTCTCTCAGCATTACTCTGCAAACTAAACTGACACACACGAAAGCAAATAGCACCTGGCACCTTATGTGGCAGTGTTCCTCCTTTGTTAACGGTTGTCCAGATCTGCTTCTTCACACCTCTTTTTAATGATAAACATTGGTTTTCCAAGCTGACCATAGTAACCCCTTTTCTTTGACAATTACTAAGTAATGCATGAATATGCAACTCAGAACTATTAATTGCATAAGGATAACATTTGCTGGTGTTGTGCTACACATGACACACACTTTCCCAAGTACTTTGTGTTAATAATGCTAAGCCCAACGACAGCCTGTAAGTGGAGTTCTATGACTAAATTTTATAGGGGAGATTAAGAATTAGAGAGAAGACAATACTTGCTGAAAGAAGTAAATGAAGTCAGAAGTCAAATGCAGACAGTATAGCTTCAGACCTCTTGCTCTTTACTAGACTACAATACTAAGGTGGAAGACCACACAGGCTTCTGGAAAAGGTTTTCTCTCTAATTTAAAGAGAAAAGCAGGAAGGCAGGAAGGGAGTGAGGCAGGGGTTGGGGAGACAAGAAGGCAGGGAGTGAGGGGAGGAGAAAGGAGAGACAGAGGGAGGGAAAGATGAAGAAAGAGAGGAAGAAAGAAAGATGGAAGAAGAAAAAGGGAAAGGAAGGGGAAGGAAGGAAGGAAGGAAGGAAGGAAGGAAGGAAGGAAGGAAGGAAAAAAGGAAGGAAGGAGAGAGAAAAAAAGAAAGGCAAGAAGAAAGGAATGAAGAAGGGGAAAGGATGGAAAAAAGAATGAAAGAAAGGCTAAAACTGGGAGGGAGGGCAGGAGAGAGGGAAAGAGGGCAGGCCTGTCTCTTTGGCTGGACATCTGGTGGGCGAGTGAGTGACCTGAAATAAAGGTTGCATCTTGGGACAGTGAGGGAAGCCAAGCTCATACACTGAGGAGAGCTGAATGAAATGACAGAAAAATCTATTAATATTATGATAAAACAACCTTACAGGTTTTGCCTGTCTTGGATCTTCTGATTGAATGAAATGAGATTTATTTTACCTTTAACAAGATAATTTTTAACTAGAAATTTCTATTATAAGCAGTTGAAGGCAGTCCAGTAGAGCTGGCACAACATGGTTTTAGGTACGGTGTGACCAACAGGATGAATGACGTTCTTCTGAAGTGGCAACTCATGATTGCTAACAATGCCATGAGTTCCCAAACAGAGCTTAGGGGACCAGGACAGACAAGATGACACAACTCTAGGCTGCTAACTTCACTGAAATCCATATTTTTTCACCTCGGTTTTTTTTCATTAGTATATATTGGCATTATATAATGACTGCATTCTTGTGGGAAGTTGGCACTGTACATAAGCTATCTCAGCTTTCTTCTGTCCCTTCTCCTGTCCCCACTTGAACTCTTCCCATTTGAGAAAGGTCTATCTCCCTACTTTCTATTCTCTATAATTTATTTTGTTCTATATTTGTACTTTTGATATCTCATATAAGGCAATCTCATGCAATATTCAAGTTTGTGTATCTGATTTATTTCACTTAAAATCATGGTCTCAAAGTGCATCTACTACCCTACAAAAGACTCATGTTTATTCTTCTTTACTAAAATGTAGTAGTCCACAGTGTCTCATCTCCTTCATCCATTCATCTATAGATGGACATTCAACCTAGGCTCCTTCCAAGATTTAACTACTATAGATTGCGCTGCTATAAACATAGGTATGCATGTATCACTCCACTACAACATCCTTAACTCTTCCAGGTAGATATCTATAAAGACAATAGCTGGATCAAATGAAATTTCTAGTTTTAGCTGTTGAGGAATCTCCACTCTGAGTTCCACACCCTTCCATATTTTTGGTGGGAATATAAAATTCTGGGTTTCTCTAGCAAGTAGGATCATTAAAACTGAAACTCTTAAGATACAATTGAACATCTTTTTTGGAGGGGGAATTTAAATATTTAGAAAGAATTATATGAAAGAATAATTTGCAAAATTTTAGAAAGATTCAACAGCTAAGTCAAGAAACTGACATTAAAAATAACTTGAGGCCTAGGATAAGCCAACTTACTTTTGAGTCTGATTCTTGAACTCTATCCTTAAAGTTCAAGCAAAAAGAATCTGGTCTCTGTGTAAACTCCCTGCATCTCCTTTTCCTCACTTGCAGCTTACAGAAGGAAGTACAAGAAAGTCCCCACCATGGTTTCTTTAAAAATTGTTGTCATGTGAACTGGGACTCCTGCAGCAGTGGTCACATGGGACTTCTTGGTTACAAACCCTGAAGTCTGTTTTCACTCACTGGTCACTGTTGTCAGCCTTTGACCTACATGCTCTCTGTGACGTCTGACCTTAACTTTCCTCTCTGTCTCTGTCTCTGTCTCTGTATCTGCTTCTGTCTCTTTTATTGCCTGTCACTGTGTGTCTGTCTCACCCTCCCTTCCTCCTCTCCCTCCTCCTCCTCCTCCTCTTCCTTCTTCTTCCTCTCTCTCTCTCTCTCTCTCTCTCTCTCCCTCTCTCTCTCCCCCCCCCAACTTATGTATGCCCCAGTTGAAGTTGGCCATGCCTGGCTGCTCTCCTAACCCCTAGCATCTCCTAACCCCTTTCCATCTTCATCCCGTCATCCTGTCAGCTTCTGTATATTCTGTAATCAGCCGATGTCCAAAACTGAATTTACTTTTTCCTCAAAACTTAATTTTTTCTGGTATTCCTATCTCAGTTTCCTTGGAAGAATGGCACTCATCAAGGCTCCTCCGTCTCAAGCCATCGCTGCATCTCCTTTGTCTCTTGTCAACTCGGACTCAAAGCCTTCCCTTCATTGGGTCCACGCTCCATTTACTGCCTGATTCTAGAGCTTCCTCTGATCTCAGCTCCCAACTCATCCTCAGTGCCCACCACCAGCACGGCAGGTCTGATGTTCAGATGTGATGGTACTTTTGTACTGCCTCACTTTGTATGACCCCTCATCCATGTGCATGGTCCCTTCCCTCAGAATAATGATTGTGTCTTGTTGGTGTTTGGTCTGGTTCTGTCCTCTCTGCCAGCACCGTCTCCAGCTTTTCCTCCATGCACCTGTGGTGCTCCTGTGAGAGACCATCATTTCCTCCCTATCTGTGCTGTATATTCTTACTGTTTGAGTGAATTTTTCCCATTTCCTTTTCCTTGTCTTGGCAAACTTATCATGTCAAAGCACAGCTTAGACTGTGTCATTTTGTCCCTTGAACATCCCACCTCGAGGGAAACTTCTAGACTCCATCTGTGTCTATAAGTATCTCATCATCAAAATGAACACGGGAAAGGCAAAAGCTGCATGGAACATGAAACAGATCCCCACTACAGCTCCACAGACATGCCCCGAACCCAGGGAGCTAACAACAGTGGAACTGAGGTGTCTCGTTATGGACCACAGAGAGTGACGCTGTATCTCTTTACTGTCCATTTGTGGGTGGAAGTGGGGAAGAGGGGTGTGGCCTACAAAGTGAAGTCAGGTCCAGACTGTCCTGAAAGGCTGAAACCAATACAGCCAGTATTTTATGATTTTTATAAGGAAAAGTTGTGACCTCGTAATTTTATATCTGACTGCTTTTTTGATGTGTGAGAACTTAGGAAATACGAGGACTAAAATTAAAATGCTGCCTATATTTTCGTCTTGAAAAATTTGAGAAAACAGCAGAAGTTGAAAAACTCAAGACTTGTAAAGTTTAATCAGTAAGTAAG
>PVKN010009607.1:0-23554 GCA_004027915.1 Capromys pilorides
GATCCCTGGTACCACCAAAAAAAAAAAAAAAAAAAAAAAAAAAAAAAAAAGATCAAATAAACAGGGAATGAATGAATAGATGAATGAAGGATTAAATAGGTATATGGTTGAATGTATGGATAATGGTTGGATAGGTGGATAATGGATGGATGATGGATGGATGATAGGATGGATGGATGGATGGATGGATGGATGGATGGATGGATGGATGGAGATAGAGACATAAAATGTGTTCACAGCTCTGCTGATACATTCTGATGGGAAACTCTTTGCAGAAAACTTCAAGGCTGAATTTAAGGCTTCAGAATTAAAGGGACAGTACCCTGAAGCATCTCCTTTACCGCTGAGGAAGAAACCTGCAATTCCACATCATCTCCCTTCATCCGCCATTGCACGAAATATAGGGGTTAATGTGCTGCATGTCAGGGGCTGGGGAAATAGCTCAGTGGTCTAAGCGCCTACCTGGCAAGCACAAGGACGCCAGTTTGATTCCCAGTACCACATGCTATGCCAGCCCTGGGTGCCGAACTGGCCACCAAAGCCAGGAGTGGTGGTGCACATCTGGAATTCCAGCCCTGGGAGACAGAAGGATCACTAGGTCTCTGAGCTACATAGCCAGACCCAGATAAATAAATAAAAGATTTTTTTAAAAAAATTAAAGTGCTGAGAGGCTGGGGAGATAACTCCATGGCACAAGTGGCTGCCTGGCAAGTGCAAGGTTGTGAGTTTGATCCCCTGTCCCACAAAAAAAAAAAAAAAAAAAAATTAAAGTGCTACATGTCAGGTACTGGTTGGAGGAGTTGAGAAAAGCACCACACATCTGGACTGTGGCTCGTGGGCAGGTGATACCCAAAGAGAACACGTTTGGCTTTGTTCAAATGAAGAGCATAATTGTACGGGAGGCAGGGGAGAGTGCCCTGGAGGAAGGCCCCACCAGGACAGAGAAGGGATCAGCTGGGATTTCATGGTATAGATGGGTAAGTCAAGGCCCCCAGAGGCCGAGGAATTTGCCCAGGGTCTCTCAGAAAGTGACTTCCTGCGCTGGTCTAGGCTGGCCTAGGGAACTCTCACATCCTGTAGCAAATACAGCCCAGAGCCGCAGGATCTCAGGCAAAAGTCACTGTACCTCCCCCAGTCTACACTGACTGGATCAAGGAGCCATGCTCCTGCCTCCCCGGCAGGGTCGCTGCCTGTGTTCCTGCAGGACACAGCGGAGCACCTGGGTCATCAGCCAGCACCAGGGCCGGCTGGAAATGTCTGCTGCGGGTGCTCAGCACTAAGGAACAAGCCCGCTGGCCAAAATCCTCAAATCCTGGAGGCTGAGGTTTGAAATCTTTGCTTGAAATCCTTCTGAGAGAGACAGCTGAGAAGAGTGCTGGGGGCTGGCCGCTGGGGACCCTGCCTGGTTTCTGAGCTTCCCCTTCTCAGATTACATTGCCATGGAAATGCTTCTCTTGGTCTTTAAAAAAAAGGTTTGATTGGAATAAAATTCACACATTTAAAATGTATAATGCAATAGCTTTTGGCATATATTCACAGGGAAGCAGCCATCACCCTGATTTAATTCTTTTTCAGCACCAAGCTCCTTCCCTGTCCCTTTTTACTCTTTTATTTGGAGATGGAATCTCTCTAAGTCACTAAGCCACCCAGGTTGGACTCAGACTTAAGATTCTCCTGCCTCAGCTGCCTGGGGTGGCAGGCATGACGTGGTGTTTCAACCTCTGCATCAGCCAGAGGAAGTCCCCTGCCCATGAACGGTCACTCTCCGCTGTCCTCTCCCCTGTCCTCTCCCCTTACCTCCAGGCCACCACTAATCTCTTTTGTTTCTCTGTAGATTTTGCTCTTCTGGATATCTCTCATAAATAGAATCATACTGTCGGGCACTTTGGTTGTCTGATTCTTTTGCTTGGTTTAATGTTCTCAAGATTCACCCAGGACTGGGGAGATGGCTCAGTGGACTAACGCGCCTGCTTAGGCAAGCTTAGGCAAGCACAGGGACCACGGTTCCATCCCCCACACAACATGCTATGCCAGCCCCTGCCCCCAGGGCTACCTGAGCCAGCAAGTGTCCGGGGTCGTAGTGGCGCACGCCTGTAATCCCGGTGCTGGGGAGGCTGAGAGCAAGAGGATCACCACAAGTCTGAGCTGTGTACTGAGGCCCTGCAACAATCAAATACATTACAAAAAGATTCACCGAGGTGAGCATATATCAACCCAAGCTTCCTTTTTCTGGATAAGCAGTGTTTGGCTGTGTGGCTATCTCACCTTTTTTATTCTGCCTCAGTGGGGGAATATTGAATCGTTTCCACTGTGTGGTCATTAATGTATAATGCTGCCAGGAGCCGTGGTGTGTGAGTGTTTGGGGGACATAGTGTTTACTTCTGTTGTGAAGTCTTGTTTTTGGAACCAGGAATCGAACTCAGGACCTTGCACTTGCCAGGCAGGCACAGCCCTACTTCCGTTGTGTATAGACTTAGAAGTGAATGGCCGAGTCATTTACCATTGTCCAGCTCTATACTTTTTGGTCTTTCCCAGCCTCCAAATTTTTTAGTGTAATTAAATTCAAGGTTGGCTGTGTGCATCAACACTTCCACCCATCAGATGGGCATCCTCAAGGTCTTCTTCCTCTCCCTGGAGATTCTGAATGATGCCTCAGCCTGCAGCAGGATGTCACAGGTTCAAATCCTGCTTCTGCCACTTGCAGGATGTATGAGCTGCAGCAGAAACTGAACCTCTCTGAGTTGCCATTTCCTCATTTGCAAAATGAGGACAAGAGCAATTCCTGGCTAGAAGGACAAGCTTGACAATTAAAATGAGAATTCTTTGTAAAAGCTAAAAATGGCTATAGAGATGTTATTTGTTTCTCTCACATAGATTCATCAGGGATGGATTATTTGCCAGGCACTGTGGTGTGTGATAGGACATGATAATAACTAACCCTCTAAGGTGAGCAAACCTCGCTTTCTCTTTGGGCCTCTGTTGTACTACCTGTAGAATGGGTGGGCAGGATCCATCCAGGTGCAGAAAGTCCCTACTCCTTAACCCGTAAGAAAAATGGGCACAAGTGTCACCTACGATGCAGACTTCTAAGTCCCAGGCAGGCCCCTTGGGAGATACAGGGGTAGGGGCTCTTTGTTGATGTGCGGAATAGTGCAGAGGAAAGATCTGAGAGGATGGTTGTCGCTCTGGTATGGACAGGTGGATGAGCTACCTTCTTCCCGCCTCCTCGTCCTCTGGGATTTCATGATAACCTCATCCCCACACAGCGCTCAGCTTCCTGGCAGGGGTCCCCGACATCTGCTAGTTCCATCCACAATGGATCCCAGCCTGGTGGTCCACACCTGACTTGCCAGGCCGCAGCCGAGAAAGGTCCCCCAGGGAGTATGTGTTCCTCCTGAAGAACAAAGATGTAGGCAGAGCCTAAAATAGACCTGGAAAAACACTGCTTTTTGTTTTCCCCCTGGAAGGGTGGCTGAGTGATCCGCCACAGGGGACCCAGAATGTCTGCATTGAGAATACTGTTATTATAAGACAGCCAGAGGAGGAAGAGGGGAGCCCAGGGCCTCACCCCGTATGCACTGGCAGAACCCAAGCCAGACTTGACAACAAGCACGAGTCTCTCCCCCAGTCCTCCACACCACCACCAGCTTGGTCGCATCCCTATCCTTCTTCTAGAGCCTTCCATGGCTGCCTAGCACCCTTAGGATAAAGTTGAAGTGAAAGCGAGGCATTCAAGGCCTTCCAGACCCCAAGGACCGTGCTGGTGCCGCACGGGCTGGCCTGCCTCTCACCCCACAAGCTCATGCCTCTGTGGCCACCTCTATCACCTAGAAGACCCAGCTTGATTCAGAAATGGAATCCTCACTGACTGAAACAAGAGAGAGAGAGAGAGAGAGAGAGAGAGAGAGAGAGAGAGAGAGAGAGAGAGAGAGAGAGACGGACACTGAGTGGCTTACATCACTGAAACCAAACGTGCCATGAGGAGGTCCAGGGCCTGAGTCCAGGGGCTCAAACTGTGCTCTGCGGCTTCCATGTTGGACCCATTTCCTGGCCTTTCTGTCCCTCTTGTGGCTTCTCTCAGCGATGGCAAAGATGGCTCTGAGTAGCCCCAGGCTGGCATTCAACACACAAAGCTCCAGCAGGTCCCAGAAGTTCTATAGGGGCCCGAGGGTGCCATGCACTGGCCTGGGTGGTACCCTCCACCCGCCCCTTTGACAGCCTGGGTCGTCAGGAGCCAGAGCTCTGATCCGGCAGGCCTGGGCTGCTCCTGGAGGAAAGGCGAGGAGCTGCTGAGGTAAAGGCTCAGCAGAGCGGGCAGTTGGAGACAGCTAGCACCTGCCCAATGCCCGCAGGCTGGCACTGTATTTAGCCAATGCTTACTTTAAGCCAGTGACCCTGGAATGCAGGTCTTCAGGAAAGAAAGGTTAGAAACTGCTTGGGACAAGAGCTGTTCTCTGGGCTTTGCTGCTTCACGTGAGAAGCAGCAACACTGCACTCCAAGCCTGATCTGACCGTGTCACACGGCTCTCTGCCCTCCATATCGTCCAGTTCCTGAGCCAAGAGGCCCAGGGAGTCGAGTTGCCTTGGGGACTCTCCCAAAAGCCCAGGGAAGGGGTTTCTCCCTTGGTTCTCCTCCATTGTGTTGTTTGCTAGGCTCAGTGTTGAGCATTTTGGAAGGTTGCTATTTTGTTCCACTTGCACTTCTGAGGTTCCCCGTCGCATGCGGGAAACGGATGCCCACAGCGGGAAAGTGGAAAGGATGCAGCCTTGTCCGCTGCCTGGACTTCACCTCCCCTGCTCTCCACCTCAAGCCCAAGACCCTCACAGACTTCATATGGGCCCTGGTTGCAATTGTCTCCACTTGTTACACAGAGAGGAAACTGAGTCATCATTGTACATTCTAATGTGTGTGTTTGGCCCCATCTCTAGGACTGGATTGGGCTCTTTCTCCCACAGTGGTCTTTAGATTCCCTCAGAGAAGGTGACACTTGAGTGGCCACATAAAAATGAGGTAAGAGAATCAGGCCATGACCACCTACAGCAAAAGCTTTCCAGGCAGCTAGAAGGGCAAGTGCAAAGGTCCTGTGGCAGAACAGTGCCTGTGTGTTTGAGGAACAGCCACAGGGCTAGTACGCTGGAGTACAGTAAGAGAAGGCGAGAGGTCAGGGAGCTGGAGATCAACGACCCAGTCTAGTTCTACACAGAGCTCATTAAGATGCTGATTTTATTTGGAATGAACAACTGAGAAGATCATTGGTGAAGAGACGAATGTGTGAACGAATGAACTCCAATCTGCCATCACTGGTGTGAATGTGTGGGCATGGCTGCCTTGTCCTAGGTTCTAGAGCCTTCAGAATTATTCTAGAAGGTGATCCGGGGTTGACATTCCCAGGTGGCTGTGTCAGGTGTTGTAACGCTGTGGGGGTAACCATGTAATGTGAGGGGGAAGGCGCTTTAGAAGAGTGGGTGTGGATGAGGGGGGATCAAAGGCAGAAGGAAACGGTGTTTTCCAAGTGTGTAGCATGGAGAGGGTACTCAGCCCAACAGGCTCTGGACCCCAGATCTCTGGCTGAGACAGTGGCCTGTGAGACTCCCCTCTTCCCGCAGGCCTCCCTGCCTTCTCTCAGCTCCTCGGTACTCACCAGCAACCCAGGGCGCGGGCCTGCTCCTATCTTTGGCCAGAGTCAGCCTCTGAGACTATTTTCTGTCTTGGTTTAGGCGCTGGCATCCTAGGTGCTGGCAAGCAGCTCGGGTGGGGTTGCCATGGCGACCCTCGGGCATGGATTCCCAGAGATGCTCCCTGCATCCTTGATTGCTGGGGAGAGCATGACTCACCGTTAAATATATCTTGGTTGTCCCAAATTGGCTGCCGGACGTGGGGACAGGCAGCCTCTGGGGCTGTGTAGGCTTGGGAGGTTGAGAGGTGTGACCTTCTGTGTACCGCTGGGGCCTTTAGTTCCTGCCACTCCTCGCTGTTCTTTGCGCTCGTCTCTGCTTACATCTCTTCCCTTTCCTACTCCATCAGGATTTTGACCCCAACTCTGTCATTTCCCAGCATATGATCTTGGACAGGAAGTTTCCATTTCTCCAGGTCTCAGTATACTCATCTGTAAGAGGGGAACTACGTACGTACCGACTGTCCAGCACCACGAATGGGCTGCGATTTTGCATTGCTCGCAGCTACAAGTCTCACCAGGGGACGCAGCACCTGGGTGGACACAAAGGCCTCAGTTACTGACATCCTGGCAGGCAGCATGAACCTCACGTTCACATCCAGTCTCTAGATTCCCTGAGAGCAATGCAAAGTGATCCGAGGGGCCAGGGATCCTCAAGTTCGGAATCCTCAGTTTCATGTGGAGGCTCCAGCAATCTGCCTGGCCTTTGGCCCTGAGGGAAACACTGTCTTACAGTCCTGGCTGGGAAGCCGCTCTGCCCTCTGCCCTTGGCCCCAATGGGAGATGCTATCTCTCTCTTCCCGGGCTGTTTGCTAACTGAACATCCTACAGCAGGGAGTCCAGAGCACAGCTCTCAAAGCCGGGCAGACTCTGAGGCACCCATGCAGAACTGCCGCTCGGCACCGTCTCCCTCTGGGTGGAGCAGGTGGGTTCTGAGGCCTGAGATGCTTCGCCAGGGCCTGGCCCAGAATCTGCATCCCTCGGTGTTCCCGGTTGCTGTTGTTCCGCTCCACTTTTATCTCTTTTTGACCGTGAAGAGGTCATAGGCCTCCCACTCTGGGATACGAATAGTTAGATGACTAAGAAAATCACAGGTCTGGCCCTTTCTGACAGCTCTGTCCCCTCTTACCCACTGTGCCTCCGTGTGCACAGGCCAGCCTCAACCCCCAGCTCCCTTGACATCCCTCTATTCCTCTTCTTTTAAACTTCTTATGCAGGTGCAACTTACGTGACAGGGAATTCATTCATTTTAAGTGTATGACTGAATACTTTTTAATAAGCTTACAGTTAGACGGCCATCATAACAGCCCAGTTTCAGAACATTGCCCCAAGTAACCCCACATCAGCGAACCCCGTCCTGTGGCCCAAGGCCCAGCCCCCGTAGTCCATGTTCTGTGCCTACAGCTTTTGCCTCTTCTGGACATTTCATGCAAGTGAAGTCATACAAAACGTACCCTTTGGCATCTGGTTGCTTCTGATTAGCACAGATTGTGTTTGTTGGTGGTGCTGGGAGTTGAACTTAGAGGTTCATGCATGCTAGGCAATCGCTCTATCACTGAACTACATCTCCAGCATCACCCCCCCCCTTCTTTTTTTTTGGTGAGGGTCCCACTAAGTGGCCCAGGCTGGGCTTGAACTTGCAATTCTCCGGCACCAGCCTCTGGGGTAGCTGGGAGCACAGGCCTGCACCACTGCCCTGGGCTCGCTTAGTGCGCTGTTCGAGAGTCACCCATCACATGGCACGCATCAGACCTGCAGCGCGTTTGAGCGTGGTGTCATGCACTCCTTCCCTGGTGGGAGGACACCAGTTTTTATCCTGCCACCTTCTCTGTGGGGAGTTTCCAAGACAGCACTGAGGAGAGCACGCAGTCAGGTGCAGAGAGAGCGCTGACTCGCACTCCCCCCCGGCTCGAGCCATTGGCGTGCGTGGCCCTTGGAGGACTTCTTGTGAGCAGTTTTAGCAACTTACAGTCACCTTGCAACGATATTATAGCACAGGCGTTCCACCTCCTCCCCACCTATCTCCACAGCAAGGAGAAGCCCTGGGGCAGGGCTTCTGGCACTTTCCCAGGCAGCGGCCTAGTTCCTTTAATATTCCTAACCAGAGCCACAGGACCATTCTTTGAAAAATATGGAAAACCCTGAATTAAGAGGAAACTTGTGTCTTCTGCCTTTGTCCCTGTGCCTGACCCTGGAGGAATCAAGGTGCTTTCAAGGAATTTTGCAGAGACCAAGGCTGATCTCAGGCAGACCCAGGGATGGACAGCAGAAGGAGCTTCCTGTCCTGATTTTCCAGCTCCCTTCAGTCACCCTGGGGCCTCTGGGTTATTATAAAAGTCCTACATCTGCATTTTGGGATCCCGCAGGGTTAAGGAAGATGTTCTGTTTATCTGTTGCTGTGTAACACCACCCACACTCAAATCTAGTGATTTAAAGCAAAATCTATCATTTACTCAGGAATCTGCAAGGTAGGCAGGGTGTGGAGCCAGCTCATCTTGTCTCTGTACTTGACAGCACCCAAGTGGCTCTCCTAGGGCCCGCAGAGCCTGGAAAGCGGCTACTGTCATCAGCTCCTCGCCACGGTGGCTTGAGCTTCCTCTCAACATGGTGTCTGGGTTCCAAGCGTGATCAGAACAAGAGACAGGAAGTGCCAGGTGCAAGCTCCTTGAGGTATGGGTCCCTAAGCTGGCACCATGTCGTTTCTGCCATGTCCCAAAGAACGAGCAACTACAGAGCCTGAAGTCAAGGGAAAGACACAACCCTCACCTCAGAGGACGTGGGAGTGATGTTGGAGGCCCACGTGGCTGGCGAGTCCCTGGTGTGACAGGGGATCCGAGGGTCAGGAGAGTGGCACAGGGACCATCCTTAGCACTTCACAGCAGACAGACATGGTTTGGGCCATGTTCTAGTTTATTTGATGGGCCAAGTGGAGGCAGGTCCCCAACCTGTCCCCCTGCTTTGGGCCAGGTTCCTGCCCTGCCTCCTGAGGGGCAGAGTACACGGAAACCCAGCCATCCCACCAACCTTGCCAAGTGTCTTCTCCGATGGGGCAACCCTATGAGTCAGCAGGACACTGCATGGGCTGCTCCCCACCGCAGGACTCCTGCTTTAATGGAAGCCAGAGAAGATTTCCAAACACGTCTTCCCTTCCTCCCAGAGCTCTTAGCAGCAGAGGGCCAGCACTCTCTGGATGGCTTCCAGAAGCACATGGGCAGCAAGGCCTGGCCCCTGCTGAGTGTGGGTTGTCTGGAGCCCGCGGGCCCGGCTCTATGCGTATCTGCAGGGCTGATTCAGCAGCAGACCGCCAGTGTCCTCCGTGGATCTGCTCCTAGACTAGGGCTGAGAAGGCCAGGGAGTGAGGACGTACTGCTCCTCTCAGTGGCTGTGTGACATCAGGCAAGGTGCTGCACTTCTCTGAGCTTCCATATCCTTTCCTGTCAGCAGGGAAATTGTTCACGGATACCGTGAAGATTAAATAAGACAGTATACACGGTGTACTCCGCGTGTGCACAGCAGCTACCCAGGTAACACTAACTGTCATTGTTACTAATGATTTTCTTCTGTGTATTTTTTGAAATGAGATCTAAGTCCAGAGAAAGCCAACTTGGCATGAGGTGTCATATGCTCTTCACAGTGAGGTAATATCCTCCTTCCTGCTTCCCTATAAGCCATGCATTTGGAGCAGGATTTCACTTCACAAAGTTCTCTGTGAGCTCCAGAAATTGTGTTTGTTTGATTTCCTTGATGAGACAAAGTGTACTTTGGCTCCAACCACATAAAATATATATATTGAGCATTGTCACAGGAGTCATCTGGACCTGCGGCCTTGGATAAACTGTCCACCCGCAGTGGGACATGGGCTTTGCATCTCTTTGAGAAAGATCCACGAGGTATTTCAGAGTCCAAGTGGTGAGGAGCCTGACTGAGCCCTGGAATTAGCTGTTTGTTCTTTCAACCAATCTTCTAGTACCTACTGTTCACCAGACCCTTGTCGGGCTTTGAGGATCTGGCAACCCAACAAAGGACGAAGTAGATGGCATTTTATTGTAGAGGCCAGAACGGAAGCAAGAAGACAGTGAAGTGGCTGCTGTGACTGTCCAGGTAGAGAAGCCTCGTGGCTGGGCACAGGGCGTATCTGTGGGGCCGGGAGAGGCGGGCCTGTTTGGGGAGCCCTTGCAGGCCGCTTCTGCTGACCTTGCTGACGCATTCAGGACACTCGGTTCCCCATCGGCAGTCGTGACAGGACACCTGCCAGCCCTCTGCCCCCCGCTCTGTCCACCCCTCTTCTCCAGGTACCACCTGAGGGACTGTTCTGGATTGGATACTTTTATGACTTGTGACGTTCCCAGCTTTGTGACCTCCAGGTCTGTTCCCCTTCAGAATACCAGCTTTCCTGTCTGCCACATGGGAATTATGAAGTCAGCCCTGCCACTTGTTCATGTGGCCATGAGCACCACAGGACATGCCAGGTTGGCAGGAGCTTTGGAAACAGGATAACACGAATGGGCTAAATACACATCTTGTGGCCTCCCTGATCATATGGGCTGTGGGGAAACGCTGACCTCCATGCAGGTTAGGCCATGGCCACAGCCAAATCCACAGCTCTCGCTAGGAGATTATGGAGAAAAAGCCTGGGCTCTGGAGAGAGAAGGGGGCTGGGGAGAGCCCCCTGCTGGGCCCTATGAGGTGGCTCTTTAGAAGAGGCAGCCAGACTAGCACAGGGTTGGCCAGTGGGTGCCAGGCCTGGCCCTGCCTCTGTGCTCTGCTGAACTTGTCCCCATCTCCAGGGAGTGTCTAAATGTGGGACTGAGGGCCACCGCCCTCCTGAGAACGCAGCTTTACTGTCCCCGTTGTGGGAGCTCCCCAACCCCCGCCACTCATGAGCACAATGTCACACAGGCCAAGAGAAGCCTGGGAAACTTCTATTTCCTGCCAGTCCTGGGATAGGACTCAGCCGAGAAATGACAACATGACGGAGACATCCCTGAGGTGCTGGCACATTTAACACGCCACCCTGAAGGAGCCCTTGCACCGGTAGGCAGGAGGCTCTGAGGAGAACGCAATCGACGCTGTTTACCTGAGCCTGGGCTGCAGCAGGAGCGACTCTGTGACGGATGCCACCGCAGCCCTGGGGGGTGGATGCGGCCTTTATTCATCGCCGTCACTCTGCCCCTGTTTGTGTATGTAACCCATTTAGAGATAAGGTCAAAATTCTAAAAATACTGGGATGTCAGGGTTCTGAGTAGGTAATATATTTTCCTGGTATGGGAGCCCAAGTGTTCCAAAGGGCAGGCAGTGAAAAGCCCTCTCTCAGGCCTGCCCCCTACAGCCACCCAGCCCTCATCCACAGGGCCCACCCTGTCACCAGCTTCTTGTGCTCCCCAATTCCAGGAGTACTCTGTCCACATGCAAGGAAATCCACATACGTGCATGTCCTTTTTTCTTTAAGAAAATGGGAGCTTATCACACTGCACCTCAGGTCTCACCCTCTTTATGCAGATTCAGCCGCACCCCTTCTTTTTACAGCTGCAGGGTCTTTCATTGCTCAGACGGCCATTGTTAATTTCACTCATCCCCTGGTGCTGAACAGTGAGGCCATTTCTAAACCTTAATGAGTAATACCACAGTGGACAATCTTGTTCCTATTTTGTGAAAATTCTTACTTAAAATCCTTAGGAGTTCTGAGGTTTAGGTGGCATCTTCCCCTCCTTTGCCTACTGCCAGGCCCTTCCAGGAAGCTGAGGCTGAATTCAGAGCTGCCCTGGGGAAGGGCAAGGGCTGCCGTGCAAAGGCCCTAAGGTAGAATCAGGTTTGGTGAATTGAGAGAACAGCTAGAAGGCCACTGGTGGCCACAGTGAATCAAGAGGGGTTGAAAGTGGCAGGAGATGAAGTGAAAGAGGCCCATGGGGGCCATGGGGGGGGGAGAGGGAGGGAATGAACAAAGCCACAGGTGTGGTAGGTGAAAAGACACCTTGCACGAAATCTGCACAGTCTGCCCCTCATTTCTGGGTGCTGAAAGACTGACCTTTCACCAGGGCCACCAGAGAGGAGGGAGCCCTTCGCCCTGTCACTGGGCTGGGATTCACTCCTCCGTGCCCACTTCCCACCCCTCGCCCCATTCTCAGTGAGTTTGGCTCTGGCCTCTGCCACCCCCCACCCGCACCCATCTGGGCCAATCACATCCTAGAATGGACGGATAAACTCCCAGGGCCAGGCTGCCCAGCTGCCCACCAGCCCTCTCCTCACTGTACTGCCCTGCTTCCCTGAGACTTCCTGGGAGGAGAGGTTGTGGAAGCAAGGGTGAGAGCAAAGCCAGGTGGAATGCGCCAGTCCATAATCCCAGCAGCCTGGGAGGCTGAGGCAGGAAGAGATTGCAAACTGGAGCCCAGCCTGGAAAATTTAACAATTTAGTGAGAGCCTGTCTCACGGTATAAATAGGACATGCAGATCAGTGTGAAGGCCACAGGTTCAATCCCAGTTCCACAAAAACAGAACCAGAATTACCTTTCCAAAGTCGTTCTATCTCCCTTTCTCCTGGCCCCTTCCCTTCCTCCTCTCCTCTCTGGTTTCCCTCTCCTTCCTTTTTTTCTCTACCCTCCTCCCCTCTTCTCTTTCTTCTTACCACCCTTCTCCCTATCAAATCCCCACTCACCTCTGGCCCCCTCCCTCCTGTCCCTGTATCCCAACCGTGGAATTCAGCACCCCCACCTCTCTGCTGGCCCTGGCGCCCAGCTTCTAACACAGCTGGTATTTTAATTAAACTCCAGGTCTGTTTGCCTTGGGAAACCAAAGAAGGAGTAGCCTCGGCCGGCCGAGGAGGGGGTAATGGAAAGGTTCCATCTGGCCTGAGACCCTGCTTCTGGTGCTCAGCGGATGAAGTGGGGGGGCTCCATCGCCACCGGAAGTTGACCCCACCCCTCATGACACCTCCTGCCCAGTGCAGGGGGCGCAGAAGGTTTCTTGTCTTGCAAGATTTTTATGATGCTTGAATGAATCAACACTGCTGTTCAAACTGAGGGTCATAAAATCAATTTAGCGGGTCGCCACCACCAGCAAACGGATGTGCCTTGTCCTGCTGCTTGGAAAATGTTTCTTACCCTTGTCCAGAAGGCTTGAGAGCACTTAGGAAAGCAAGCATGGGAGCCGCCTAGACTGGCTGCTGAGCGTTTCCTGCAGTAGCAAGAAAGGATTTCCTGTTTATCTTCTGGCATTTTTCAGAGCTTTCTGCCCAGTTTCACACTTCAGGTGTCAGAGGCTCAGAGAGAGAAGAGGCCGCAGGACAGGGCCTGTGGCCTAGGCTGGCCTCCCGGGCCCTGCCTAAGGGCTGTGCCCCCAGCCACGCAGAACTGTCACTGCCTGCCAAGACTTCAATAAGGACAGGCAGGGAGGGTGCGGACAGGGCTAGGCCCCCTTGGCTGCGCCCCGGGCAGCACACACCCCAGTCGGGAGCCTACCAAGCACCCCTGCTATCATGAAGGGAAACCAGAGGCTGTCTCTCTTCTGCTTCTTGCTGGCTGCCCAGGGCCCACAGGTTTAGAGACCCACCTTTGGGAGCAAGGGAGATGGGGTGGCAGGAACAGGGCGTGAGAGGGGATCTGTGGTCTGTGGGGCTGTGGAAGACTCCACCAGACCAAGACCAGGAGTGAGCACCCCGCTGAGAGGCAGAGGCCTGGTCCCGGCCTTGGCTGTGTTGGGGCTCCAGTTGGTCCTCAGCGGTCAAATCCTTGCAGTAGGTGGAGTGGCTCTGTGCACCTTCAGCATCTATGCCACCCAGAGAGCCCAAAGAGGCTCCCAGGAGGGCAGTCTGTTTCTGGTCCTGAGCTCTCTTCGCTGTGTCTTCTGGGAAGGCCTGTGGATTCCTTCACTCAGCAAACACGTGCTGAGAGCCTTCCGTGTGCCAGGGTGCCGGAAGGGCTGACAGATCAGGACAGACACTTGCCCCGCCCCCAACCTACATCCGTGTATGAACAGCAGGTAACATGTCAAGAAAACAGTGACTGAGTGCTCTGAAAGGTGTAAGCCAAAGAAGGGTGATTTCTTCAGGAGGTGACACCCCAAAGTGTCATCCTGGGGGCGACATTTGGGCTGAAACATGAGGATGGGAAGGAAACGGCCCTGCAGGGGCCTGGGGGAGGAGCCTCCTGGCTGAGAGAGCATCAAGTGCAAAGGCCCTGAGGCTGACACCCACACGCACACACGTGGGAGGAGCGCCAAGGACCAGTGTGGTGAGGGGGCAGGGGGAGGTTGGAGGACCAGGCCGGGCAGGGCCTTGAAGGCATGGCGAGGCCTGCAGCTCGCATTCTAGTTGCCAAGGCCACCACCTTGGGGCTTTTGAGTAGGAAGCAGTAAGGGCCAGGTATATTTTTAAAAACTCCTTGAGTAGAGTAGGCTGTGGAGGTAGGAGGAGGGCGCACCGGGACTCCAGGGGGACCCCGGCAGTAGTCCTCGGGCTCCTGCATCAGGCAGTGAGGGGTGGCGAGAAGTGGTCAAATACTGAGTCCGGCTTGAGGGTGTGGGCCCTCGGGATGGACTGATGGTTGAGAGGAGTCGAGCAAGGATCTGGGGTGAAGACCCAAGAGGATGGGGGTGCCATGTGCCAAGATGAGAAAAGCTCAGGCAGGAGCAGGTGGCAGGAGGTGTGGCAGGGAAGCCCATGAAACTCCCAAGTGGAGTCCATGGCTTCTCCCACCTGTGCCAGAGCACCTGCCCCAGGGCCTCAGGAGGCAGAGGGGCCACAGCAGGGATTCGTCCCCATGGCCTACTGCTCGCTCTCTACCTGTGGACGCTAGATTCCCACCCCCATGCCCTGGTCCTTGTCCTTTTCAGTCTCCAGAAGGAAAACGAAAGTAAGGGAGGTATGAAAGAATGAATTTCCAGTTGGGGGAAAAAGAGGGAAAGCACAAGAAGGCACACCCCTTCTCTTTCAGGAGAGGCCGAACTGCCTGATCCTTCAACCCATCTCCCATTGGCCAGGAGATAGTCACATGGCTGTTGCTAGCTGCAAGGGAGGCTGGGAAACTGTCTTCTCTGTGGGCAGCCATGTTGCCACTAAGCACCAGTGAACTGATAATGATCAGAAGAGGAGCACATAGATGACAGGGGCCGTTCTCCCCCTGCTCTCCCAGCTTAGCACTTTTTCCCTCATAGCACTCATCACAATCTGGTAGTATCTCACTGATTCGTTTGTAGTCTGTGTCCAGCACGAGAAAGTGAGCTCCTTGAGGGAAGAAATTGTGGTTTTGGTGTGTTCACACTGTATCCCCAGCAGAACAAATGAATGAAAATTTTCAAATGCATACATACATGACAGCAACAGAGCATTTGTCCATTCCACGCCAAATATTTTCCAGGATTTTTTGTCAGCATCAGCCTATCTTTGAGGAGATGGCAAGCATGTATCTGGCATAGAAACTACAGTGGCAAAGTGGAAAGTCCCATTCTAGGGAAATACAACTTAGCTGAATGTCATTTAGGGAAGGTCATGCCCCTAACGTTATAAATATGTTGTAAAAATCCCAGACCTGAATGAGATCAAGAAGCTCTCTGGGGTTGTGGGAGGGCAGAACCCTCGGAGAGCAGGCAGTCAGGGCCAGTTACTCAGGCATGCTTCCCTGGACTAGGTAGCATGGCTGCAGCCCAGGTAACTGGGAGACCCCAGCAGTCCCCTCGTCTCCCACATGAACAACCTGCCTTTCCTTCATGGGCTCCTATGGAAGCAAAACAACTTGAGTTTTAGTAGATGAAGACACTGGTTCTTGAAATATGGGAACCACCAGCCTTTTGTACCTGAGAGTTCTGAATTTCCAGATTCAGCCAACCATGGGTCAGAAATATTTTTTAAAAATTATATTTGTACTGCACATGTACAGAATTTCTTGCCATTATTCTGTAATCAATACAGCACACAACTATTACATTTCATCTACATCATGCCAGGACTGACATGTCACCTAGAGATGATTTAAAGCATATACAAGGCTGTGTGTGGGTTCTATGCAAATGCTGTCTCATGTTATTTAAGGGACTTAAGTATCCATGCATTTTCGTATCTGCGGGGGCCCTCGAACCAGGGCCTTATGGATGCTGGGGGAAACTGTGTACATCCGAGGGCTGTTGCGCTTCTGGCTCAGTGCAGGCTCCGAGCCCAGCACTGACTAAGTTCCGGTCTCATGTCTGCCTCTTGCAGCAGAGAACATGGCCCACAAAGCCTGGCTATTTACTGTCAGTGTGGTGGAACAAGGATTTAGTCCTTCTGAGGCTCCATCCTCTTTCACAAAGTACCCAGTAACAAGCCCGGTTCTTCAGGACCCCAGGAGTTCTATGTGCCAATCCCCTAAAACAAACCTCAGGCCAAATCTCTGCCTATGTTGGTAGGGTCCACCCGCACAGAGTGGTTTTTGTATTTGCAAGTGGTTGAGAACATGAGACGGAAATATTATTTCATGACATGCAAAAAGGGCATGAGATTTTAATTCCAGGCTCCATCAAGACGTTTTGGAACACAGCCAGGCCTGTGCAGTGCTGTTTGTCTGTGCCTCTCTCATTGTGATGGAAACTGTGTGGCTAGAAGTGTCCTATTTGTCATCGCCATCACAATACCCTGAGGAAGTTGTGACTTTCCCCATTTTATAGTTGAAGAAACTGAGGCTCTGAAAGGTATTGAGACTTTCCCAAGATCTCACAGCTGAGGAAGAGCTGATATTTGGACCCTGGACCTTCTAGGTCCTGGGCCACTGATGGTTCTGCTCCCTTCACATGCAGAGGGAGGGGTGTGTCTCCCAAAGAATAGGCACAGGGGCAGCCTGGAAGAAGTGTTGCAAATGTGGGTTCCCACATCCTATCACAGGCGTCCTGAGTTGTTCTTTCTGGGGAAGACCCTGGGATGAATGCTGCCAAGGGACTGGCCCATTGTATTTGGGGGTGGGGGCACCCTGGGCAATGGTGTCAGGAATAGGTTGGCTTCCTAGCAAAAGCTTTTTAATTTTTAATGTGACCCCATTAGTTGATCTGAGGTATTATTTCTTGCACAACCAGGGCTCTGTTCAGAAAGTCTGTGCCTATATCTATGACTTCAAGAGTTTTACCTAGTGTACCTTCCAGCTGATTATTTCTGTATTAATATTTAGCTCTTTGACTTTAGATTAGTACATGTTGAGAGATGTGGGTCCAGATTCAGTCTTCTACATGTGGACGGCCAGTATTCCCAACACCATTGGTCTTTCTTCCAGCGTCCGTTTTTCATCCCTTTGTCAAAGATTGTATAGCTGCATGCGCTGGGGGTTGTTTCTGCATCCTCCGATCTGTTCCACTGACCTACCTGTCTGTTTTTGTGCCAATTCTATGCAGTTTGTATCACCGTAGTTTTGTAATATGACGTCAAATCAAGATTAGCGAGCCTCCTGATTATTTTTGCTATTCTGGGTCTCTTCTGGATCCGTATGAATTTGAGGATAGTTTTCTCTTGTTCTATGAGGAACATTGTTATTCTTTGACTTGGTATGGCCTTAAGTCTGTAGATCAGTTTGGGGAGTATGATGGGCCTTCTTTCTGTCCCTCAAAATACCTGGTTCCTACTACAGAGCCTTCGCACCTGCTGTTTCCTCTGCCCTGTTCTTTCCATCCTCAGACACTGGCTGGGCAGATGTCTTCTGAGGTGCCTTTCCTGGCCAGTTTCTTCACTCTCAAAGCTCTCTGTGCCCCAGGCCCTGTAACGCCCTCCCTGCCAGTCTGATCAGTAGTTTGGCTGCTCCTATGTCCTGGGGACAATGACTTCCTGTCTTATGTGCTGTTCTGGCCCCAGAGCCCAGCACATTGCTTGGCAAACAGAAAACACTCCAGCCATGGCTGCTGAACGGACATCAGCAATGGATGGGGCCCAAGCCAGGTGGCACTGAGCAGAGGCCCTGGGCTCCAGGACCGCTGGGTAAATCAAGACAATAACTCTTAGTGTCACAGTGGGCAGAGGAGCACCAGGGTGGATCCTTCAAAAAGAAAACAAGGCAGTCGGAGGGACTGCACCTTATAGAGAGAACACACTGTCACCTTCTAGAACCTTCCAGAGTATCCCCCTGCTTCTATAGACTGGAAGCTAATGGCTACCCCAGTGTCCTTCAGCTTTCCCCTTGTTCTCTTCACCTCTCCCAACTCAAATTAAGGAGGCCTCATTGCTCCCATTTCACAGATACAGAGGCCAATTTGCTCTACATGTGGTAAGGGGAAACCACATACTTGATCTCAATTCTGACTTCAGAGCCTGTGGTCTCCCCATTCATGCCTCTCTTCTATCCCACCCAGCATGACGGGGTCAGGAAGCATGCTGGGGTCTCGTCCTAAGCCTCACCAGTTCTCCAAGGCAGAGGCCCTCAGAGACGGCTCGTTTCTACTCCCACAGAACTGTAGGGTTTGTGTCTAACCAAAAGGACACTGATGGGTGAGAAGGAGGGCTGGTCTCAGAGAATGGGCGGAGGGGGGGGATCTGAGTTCAAATCCCAGCCCTAGTACTTCCTCTGCTGTGTGACTTCAGTCAAGCTAGTAATACTCTCTCAGTTTCTATCTGCCCTTGTGGAAATCAGGAGTCTCAACAGATAGGCACAGAGATATGGAGGCCAGGAGGTTTGTACCGTGGAGGTCAGTGTGTGAGCTGGGAGGAGGCCCTGCTGGGCAGCTGTAGACTACCAGGAAGCCAAGGTCTGGGGTGGAGGAAGCACAGTGACAGGATAGAAAACAATCACAGACCTCAAAGCTGGGTCCTGCGTTGCTTCCTGGGAGCTGGTGTGCCCAAGAGGCCATCAGCCAGGGCTCAACACCTGAGCTCCGAGCCTAGTCCTGGAGGCGGGGTTGGAGTGATCCCCACCAGTAACTGAAGCTGGTGGCCACCAAGTAAAGGGTGGGGGCGGGGCTTTGCCCAAAGTTGGAAGCTTCTGGGAAGGCCGCAGAGAGCAGAGCTGGCGGAGCTCAAGAGCAAGCGCAGGAGCCCACACCCCTCAGAGTGCTGCAAGGGGCCAGGAGGCTCCAGGGTCCACAACACAGCCAGGCTCCCAGCTCAGTCGCACTCTGAGCTCCTACTCTGTCCCTATGTGTATCTACAGCAAAGACTTCGTCAGCTACTCCTGTCGCTTACTAAGCTAACATAAAATCATGTTTACTATCTTCCTGACTTCCAAAAAAATTAATATTATTCCCTAACTTTTTAAAAAAATCTTTACTTACTTGGTACAGGGTCTTGCCACATAGCTCAGACTTGTAACGATCCTCCTGTCTCAGCCTCCCCAGGGCTGGGGTTACAGGCATGCACCCCCACGCCCAGTTTCTGCACCCTCACTATGTGCCCAGACCTGGCACAGCATGCAGTACCAAGGATCGAACCCGGGTCCTTGCACTTGCCATGCAGGCACTTAGACCATCGAGCTATCTCCCTGGCCCTCATTCCCTAACTTTAGTGGAGCAGAGAATTACAAGGAAATATAGGTGAAATTTATATATATATATATATATATATATATATATATATATATATATATATTTCCATGTACCAATTCCTGGTCACGACAATGACACCAAAAAAAACGCCATCAAGTTGTCAGGTGCGTGTACTATACATAGAAACAGTGCGAATGTGACAGAGACAAAAACAGAGGTACAGGTGTGTCGGCAATGCCAGAACTGTGAGTGGCACTGCCATCTGCTCTGAAATGTTTCCAATGTGCTGAGGGACTCTCAGTCAAGTTCTAAAGAAAAGAAAGTACAGTTCTGCTCAGGGCTTTGCTACTGGCTGCTTCTCTGGAAAATTCAAGGCAGACTAAAAACATGAAACTGGTATGGTCGCACATATATGTCAGCCCAGAGGCTGAACAAGGCAGATCATAAATTTGAGCCTGGCCTGGGCAGCTTAGCGACTTAGCAAAAACTTGTCTCAAGATAAAAAATAAAGGGCCAGCCAAATAGCTCAGTGGATTAAAGCACCTGCAAGGAGGAGCAGGGTCAGGGGTTCGATCCATGGGCCTACCGTGCTGGCCCTGCCCCCCAGGGCATGCTGAGATGACGAGACTGAGTGAGACTGGGTGTGGTGGCAAGCACCTATAATCCCAGATCTTGGGAGGCTGTAAACAGGTGGATCACTATAAATCCGATCTAGTAGTGAGACCCTGAGCACCCTGTAGGCCATTCTTTAAAGTACAAAAAAGGTGTGTGTGTGTGGGGGGGGTGGGATATATTTTATTGCAGAAGACCTGGGTATGTATTTGGTGTGAAGGCTGGTAGTGGCTCACACCTCTAACCTCAACGCTCAGGAGGATGAAGAATTTAAGGCAGCCTGTGCTACTTAACTGAATTCAAAGCTATTCTGATACACAACAACATTATGTTTAAAAAAAATACAATCTGTGTGCTTGTATACCCAGTGCAGCGAGAGTCTAGGGTGAACCAATGTAAGCAGGTGTCCACCTCCCTGAATGTCCAGTAGGATGAGCCAACCCTGAACAGGATGATCCTCCTAGGACCAGGGCTGTCTCATGCTTCACGGGTTACCTGCGACCCAGCCTCCCCCCTCCCCATTGTCCCACATTTTTCCATCCCTGTGACAGCCTCAGAAGTTTCCAGAGCAGCCCCTGTGGGCAGCCCTATCCCACAGTAATCCCTGGGTCCAGCCCCAGTGGCCGCCAACCCTGCACAGATAGCCGGCTGCTCACTGCCGCAGGCAGCTTTACCCTGACCTGAGGGTTTGTTTATTTACATGGCTGTTTGGCAAGGTCCTTCCGCACCAAGAGTCCTGCGTCTCCTTCTCCAATTTGTGTGCATGCTTGGCAATTAGCCTTTGATGTCAATGAGACCCTGGAAGCATCACTTTCCCAGGAAGCGCGCAGGCCCTGGCAGATCTGCTGGGGACTCTGGGGATGCTAGCTGGCTGGCAGGGACTGGTGGATCCTGGGCTTGGTGACAGCTGGGAAGAGGACACCAGTGAGGTTTGGAGCCCCTGCTCTTTGTGTCTGAGACCCCAAGTCCTATGGAGACAGCAGAGCAAGATGTCTTCACCTTCTCCTTCACCCTTCCCTTTTGCCCTGGCCACCCCTGCGCCTTCCCCCAGAGGCCATAAAGAGGGGGCTGCATGAGAAAGGAAGCACAGGGCTTCTGGGCATTTAAGCCTCCAGGTTCCAGGTCCTTGCAGCTCAGAGGCAGGGGCTTTTCAAAGTAAATGGCAAATATCTCTCTTGCATGGTTTTGCTTGAAAGCAAACCCACAAGGCTGTGACTCTGCCCTGCATGATTTTTAATCTTTCCCTCCACCTGCCAACGAGGAGGTGGCCTTACCCCCACTGCTGGAGAGGAAGCCAAAGCTGGGGGAGGGGGACTGATTGCCCAAAGCTACACCAAGGTAGAGGCCCAGGTTTGGCTCGGAGTCCACCCTATTATGGTCATCCTGCCGCAAAGTCATTGTCCTTCCCTCTGGGTAGAAATAGCTGTTTTGCCTATTTTCAGTGAATAGGTTTCCAAAGTGTGTGATCAAGCCAGTGGATCTGAAACCACAGCGCTTATTACAGAGCTCGGGATGGTGGAACTTGGTATTAGCCCGCCACCCACCCGCCTGCCACCAGTGAGAGGCTGTCTGTCTTCCGCTTTACAAATCAAGGCTCTATGGGGCCTGTAATTTAACCAGTCGCATTCAAGCATTAGTGAGCTGGGGGCGGCGGACTGGACACCCCACATCTTATCGAGGCTGGCAAGATAGGGGCAGGGTACCATTAGTGCAGTCCTGGGTTCAGACCCGACTGCTGCTCAGCGTTAGCACAGCTAGGAGGAGAAGCGAGCAAGGCACTCGCTGGACTCATCGGACACAGAGATCCAAACCTGGTATTAATCTCCTCTGCCCTCAGACTCCAGTGTGGTACAGCAAGTCTTTCCTTTCTTACTTTAGAATTCATTTTGTTCATCGTGGATATACTTACGTTATTTATTTATTTATTTACTTAGCATTTTTGAGACAGGGTCTCACTTTGTAGCCCAAGCTGGCCTTGAATTTATGGCCATCCTTTTACCTCAGCCTCTAAGTGCTGGGATTGCAGAGGTACACCACTCCCTGGCTCTACTTATTCTATAGATATGCCTGTCTGTGTCTAGTGGCCCTGGGGGTCAGATCCAGAGCCTCACATATTCTAGGTGAGTGCTCTACTTCTGAGATACAGTAGGAGAGCTCCTTATCCCATCATGGATTCTTTCTTTTTTCCATTACATTTGATTTAAAAAAAAAAAAAAAAAAAAAGGAAGAAACTACTTCTGGGTATGGTGGCATACTTCTGTAATCCCAGTACTCAAGAAGCTGAGGGAGGAACGTGGCTGTGTGGTTAAGGCCAGCTTGGGCTACATAATGAGTTCAAGGCCAGCCTGAACTGCATAGTGAGACCCTATCTCAACAAACAAACAAACAAACATTATTGCATTAAAATATTATACAGAGTTCCTGATTTAGGATGACTAGACTGTTTCTTTTTTTTTTTTTTTTTAAGTTTTAATTATTTATTTATTTGTTACAGGGTCTCACTACACAGTTCAGACTCATAGTGATCCTCCTGTCTCAGCCTCCCCAGCACTGGGATTACAAGTGTGCACCACTATGCCCGTTTTCTGTGGTACCAGGGATCAAACTCGGGTCTGTATCCTTGCCAGGCAGGCACTTAGACTGCTGAGCTAGCTCTCCAGCCAGATTTGACTATTTCTTAAGCTTAGAATGATGTGAAAGTGATCTATACTCAGAACAAAGCATTCAGATTGTAGCTACTGATCTTTCCCTGGCTCATGCTCCATAGTGTGGTTGGATCCTCTCAAGTTCCTGCGTCTCCCATCAGCTCCGTGCCCACAGGGGAAACATCCAATGCTCCTCAGTGTGCTGAGCTGTTAAACTAGGGGCTTCAGAGGTCTCTGGGTTCGATGCATTTTGGACTTAGGATATTATCTGTGTATCAGGACATGAGCTCATCGTAAATGGAGGAGTACCTGTGCTTACCTTGGTATACGAGCTTTGACACTCCCTTAAATTTGGCATCCTGAAATTGGCTTCTCCCCAGCCCTGGCCTTGTCGCCTTTTATGTTTGTCACATCAAAGCACATCTGTTAAGCTGGGGATACTAATGGCACCCACCTCACCAGGCTGCTGGACCTACAGCCCCTGGCATACAGCTGTCACTCAATAATGGCTGCACTGTGGGACAAGAGAGCACGGTGGGCCCTGGGGACAGGACAAGACTTCATGACGCAGGTCTGTGGTGCCTCACTGGACGTCTCTTATTCCTGGCTCACACCCCCTGAAAGCCCGTGGGATCCCAGATGTCGTCACCATGGAAACCAGAAATGCCTTCCCTCCCCCACATTTCCAGAATGCCTCCCAGGGTACAGTGCCATCCCCACTGGGCTAGATCACAGTCTTTTGAAGCATGCAAGCCTGGCTCAAATCCTACTTGTCACTTCACTGTGTGACCTTGGGCAGCTCCCTTAACCTCTCTGAGCCCCACACTTTCTTCTTTTGGAGAAGGACAATGATGTCCCACAGGGGTAATCTCAGTATTTGGATGTTCGGTTTGTGGTGGCTGCTCTTGTTACAGTTGTGTTGTTTGTGTTCAAAAGTAACAGGCTCTCCTTGGAGGCCAGCTGTCCTGCTGGGAGCTGGTGGGTAGAAGAGGTTGTGAAGAGGGGAGCAGCAGCCCTAGCCTATGGATGATGTGGGGTTTTTAAACGGATCTGCATTAACATATTTATTTATTTATTTATATTTTAGGGAAGGGTCTACAGGGTGTTCAGGGTCTCACTACTAGATTGGATTTGTAGTGATCCACCTGTTTACAGCCTTCCAAGAGCTGGGATTACAGGCATGTGCCACCACACCCAGTCTCA
>PVKN010009608.1:0-23591 GCA_004027915.1 Capromys pilorides
ACGGGCTCCTCAGACCAGGACGAGGTGCTGCTCCGTGCAGAGGGGCTGGGCATGGGGCCATCACTGAACTGGGAGGACACACTGCTGATGCGGGAGGCGTGTGGGCCCTCGGGTCGGTCAGGCGGGCGCACAGCCATGCGCTGGCGGCACAGCTCCTGCAAGACAGCGACAGACATCAGGGACGGGTGGTCTCAGGACTTGCAGGCCGAGGCCTGGCCCCCTGAACCTTGCTGAAGAACCACAGTTCACACACACCAAAGGCCCAGGGTCATTTGAAAGCTGCAGGGCCTGGGTACCACATTGCAGGTGTCCCCAACCTCATGCAGGGACAGGATAGACTTGTCCCCAAGAGCACAGGCCATACAGGGCAGGCTGGCTCTGAGCACAAATGCCTGTGGTATACACACACAGGTGAGGACTCACACTTGTGCATGCACACACCTCAGGCTGTGCCTCAGCCTCCTGTGTGGTGCAGGCACACTGAGTTAGGGCTCCCCTGGCCATGGGGTGAGGTGGTTCCTGCATGCAGGGACCTGAGGGCGGCCTGTTTGGATCTGGAGCCTGGCAGCGCCACGCCTGCTGCCGCTGACCATGTCCTGGGGGTCTGGCTGGAAGCTGCTGCCTCTCTGGCCAAGAAAGCAGCACTTGAAGGTTCCAGAATGACCCACCAGAGAGCAGGCCCAGCTGGCCAGGGGGAGACAGCCCAGTCGACAGCCCTGGGCCCCAAAAGGCATAGCCTGCCCTGCTCCAGCCCTGGCTCCCGGGCAAGGGTCATCACAGGCATTGCAGAGACAAGGACAGCGACCTAAAGAGGAAAGGCTGTGTGAGGACGGAGGGAGCAGAGAGGAGCAAGCCACAGCGTGCCTCTGCCTCTGTCCTGCTGCGGATTTCCATGCTTGCTGGGTGATGAGAGCCTTCTGACAGGGGATTTATTTTAAAAACTTCTATTCTGAGGCTAATGCCCACATACACAGAAAACAAAGGCCGTGAGAGAATTCTGATGCATCTGGCTGTATGGAACCCAGGTGCAAGCAGGCTCAGCTGCCCCCCACCTCTGCCGCAGAGTGACTGGACAGGGTGGGGACATGGGGACACGGGGCTGCCCAACCTCCATGGCTACATGCACTGTACCTGGAAGTGCAAGTCCAGCCGAGGCCCAGAGTCAGCCCCTGACCATGGGAGGAGGGCTGAGGAAGTCTCCCTAGAAGAAGCGTGGAGGAAGTGAGTGGCCTGGGATTCCTCCACGGAAGGTGGAAGGGGTGCGGCAGTGTGAACCCGGTGGGGAGGGAAGCCTTGCCTAGGACTGTGCCTGTTCACCAGAGATGCTGTAAGTGAACTTGGTGGGTCACTGGGTCTCTAAGCCTGGCCTTTTCACTTCAGAGCTAGATCCAGCACAGCTGCAAAGATCAGAAGTCCACGTGGCAATGCTTGCCACAGTGCCTGCTGCAGCAGAAACTCCAGAGCCAGCAGCGGCCCACGTGGTACCAGTACAACGAGCCCCAGGAGCATGAAAGCTAGGTCAGACAGAGATGGAAGGGCTGGGCGGACTCAAGGTCATCTCAGGGGCGTTGGGCCACTGGGGCTGCCAGGGGCTGTGCCTTATACTGCTGTGTGTGGGGCCGTGGGCCTGTGGGCAGCACAGCCTGGGTGGCTCTGGACCCGCGGTGGGCAGGGGCACTGCTCCTTGAGGACTGCAGATGGTTTCTCCAGCAGCCTTTATGCTCTGTGTGATCTTCAGAGTATGTGTTGGCTACGCAGATCAGGGGCTTTGTTGGGGCAGCGTTATTCCTGCATAAGGCATATGTTAGCCACACCCACGTGGGGTTTTGTTGGTTTTAGAAGGGAAAGAGGAGGGGCTGGGGAGATACCTCCGAGGCACAAGTGCCTGCCTGGCAGGTGCAAGATCGTGAGTTTGAACCGGTCCTGAAAAAAAAAAATAAATAAAAGGGAAAGGGGAAGCCCAGGGGAAGACCCCAGGGGAAGACCCCAGGACAGTGCCCACAGGAACGAGGACTTAGACAGTGCCAGCTGGGGGGAAGCTGTGCAGCCTGGCTGAAGAGCCCAGCAGGGGACACCAGGGAGCTGTGCCCATGTGGGACACCGCCCACAGGCTCAGGGGCACCTTCTAGGAGGCAGGTCTCAGACTCACTGTGCCAGGTCACTGTCCTGGGGTGACAGATCTAGGCTGTCACTCTGGGAAGGAGGGCTGGGGCAGGGCCCAGGCACCTCTCAGGCCCTGCTCTCCTCTCTGTGGGCTCAGCAGCCTGAATGGTAGACAAGAGGGCCACACACATGGCTTCTGGGAGGGTAGCACCATCTGAAGCCACCTGAGACTGGACACCTAGGTCATCCGCGATGACAAGGAGCCTGTAGCCCATGAGCCTGCCTCTGAACCCTGGCCTTGGCATGTGCTGGCTGGGTGGCCTGGGCAAGCTGCCCACCCTCTCTGGGCATGTCATTTCACCCATGAAAAGATGATAGCAGGCCAGGCAGAGTGGGATACTGGCCTCCTGAGGGCTCCAGCTGTGAGTCCCTGCTGATTCCAGTAGCAGCTGCTGCAAGATGAAGACTCAGGGGCCAACTTTTGCCAAGTGAGCTGGCTGTGGGCACGGCCAGGTCCCTGCCGGCCATGTTGATCCTTGGGATCCACACAGCTCCTGCAGTGGGCCAGGAGGGCAGCCCAGCTCCACGTAGGCATGGGCTCCTTCCCGTGATGCTGCATACTTGGCTCTCGCTGGGCCACCACAGGGAGCTGAGCGTGACTATGACCTCTGCCCATCCCAGTGCCTTCTCTTTGGTGCCAAAGAGAGGCCAGTGCATGAGAAGAAACAGCTCCCCATGGTGAGGGTGTTCTAATCTCAATCTGACCTTGCCATCTGTACCTTAGGCCTGTCTCCAGAGAGGCCCACCTGGCCTGGGGCACCTGGCTCTGGCTTCTACTGTGTTGGGAGGGAAACACGTCACTCGTGTCAAACTCCTAGAAAAAGATGGCCGACAAGACAGAAGAGGGATGCGCTGGCAGTGACCACTGCCCTTGCAGGCCATGGGCATAAGCATTCCACTGTTGGCATCTCCAAAAGCAATCCCCCAACAGACAGTGCAATCCATTAATGGGAAAGAAGATGGCCCGGGTCAGAGCCAGGATGCATAAGAGGCCCTAGTGTGACACCACAGCTCGGGGCAGCACTCTGCAGCCCGGTGGTCCAGCCTGAGCCCCTGCTCTGCCACTCACAGTGGAGACACTGGACAGGCCCCTGAGTGCCAAGGCCTCCTCAGCCTTACGAGCTGCGAAGTGGGTCGATGTGCCTGGGTCCATCGAGCACTGCCACATGCCCTCTCCACCCAGCAGGTCTGCGACCCTCACAGCATTCCCTGAAGCTCACCGCCAGTGGCAGGTCGTGACCTTGGGTCTTTCCTTTCATAAACAGCAGCTGCCAAGCCAGATGTGCAGAGCCGTCCTACCGTACCAGGTCCCAGGGCCTCAGCACACCCAGCACGACTCCCAGCCACTCACCAAGGAGACCGCATCTCCATTCCAGGCGCAGGTAGGGTAACCAGGGCTTTGAGAAGGAGAGAGTGGTCTTCCCACAACCCTCCCCATGTAAGTGTTCTGCTTCTCAACCAACACCTGAGGCATGGACCACACTGTGTAGAGCATCTGCGCAGAGCACTGTGTGCCGAGCAAGGCAAGGTGAAGAGGACCTGGACAGAGGCCCAACTCTCCACCAGGAACATAGCGGAGGCCGATTCCTGATGGCCTGGTGCAGCCTCCATGGTCCGCATGCAGGCTGCATGAAGCCAGGGCCACTGAGTCCCCAGCACCTCGTACCAGAACACAGGGCCAGCATGGGTCAGGAAGCCACACACCTTCCACACAAATCCCCAGGGCCTGGTAATGTGGATTGAACATGCACAGTCGTGCATCTGTGCTGGGCACCACAGCCACCGCTCTCTGCGCGACCGCCTGCTTCTGCTGCACGCTGAGCCCAGCCCTGGGAGGCTCTGCTGTGCCCCTGAAGTATTTTAGACTGCTTTATAGCGCAATTTGCAAAATAAGTTGAATAAGATTCTGGGGGCAGAAATTCATCCATACACACAATAATGCAAATGTCTCATTTCTCAACTCTGCATCTGATGGGGGAAAATTACAGAGAGCAGGACCATGCTGAAGAAAAGACCTGTCATTCTCCAATTCTGCCAAAAGAAAGACCGAGACTACAAAGGCTCAAGAAATGCTCTCCGCACCTTTCGAGGAACAATCGGAACAAAGCCGCATGCTCTCTGAGTGTGCACACAAAGGGCGCCTGGAATTTTTAGGGTTATTTGCGGAGCATAATTAGGAGGAACAGGACAAAACTAAGGAACAGACACACAAAGCCACAGAGGAAAAAATGGTTCATTAGGGTGTGCTGGGCGGGATAAAGGCCAATTGCTTCCAGGCTGGATGAAACACGGGGGGTGGGGGCTGGGGGAACATGCTGCACCCCTCACCCCTGGGGACCAGCTCCGCAGCGCCAGCCGCTTGCCATGCAGATGGCTGCGGGAAGGTCCTCAACGGCTTGTGGGCTGCAGTGCACGTGACCGCAGGGACGTTTGCGTCACAGAAAGTCAGACTGTAATAGCACATGGGGGCGGGTGGGCAGGACCCCAGAACAACGGGAGCTGAGCTATTTATGGGGGATTTGATCTTGGAGGTAAAGGTGGCTTTTATTTTAATTTTTATTTTGCTTTTTCGGGCAGCTATTACTTCTGTAATAAGAAAAAAAAAAAGGTCCCTTTAAAACATACAGTGGGATATTCAGTGCCACTCAGAGGAAGCACGACGGCCGGCAGTGTGCATGGAGGCACGGCAGAGGCGCCGGCCCGGGAGGGGAGAGGCTCTGTGCGCAGCTGCCCGCCGTCCCATTCATAACAGTTCCATTCAAGTGGCTTCGCGGCACCACAAACCCCATGTGACAGGGACGGTGCTGCCGTGCAATCCAGCCAGCGAGGCTGCTGTGTGCGCAGCTCTGGCCGTGATGGCACTCGCTCTCCATGCATGATCCTGCTGCTGCAAACACCTGCAGGGGGCCAGGGCCGCGCCACTGGGGGCCACACCGAGAGAGGTGTGGGGACGCTGGGCCATGCTCCTCCTTGCAGAACACATGGCTGGGCCGGAGCAGGAGGCAGGCCATCGCGGGCTGCCACTCCATGGGGACCCAGTTCCACTATTTCTGTAGAGTTTCTCTATGGTGCCCGCACAATTATTACTAGTAAGCACACATGTGTGCCTGCATCCCGCACACATGTGTGCCTGCATCCCACACACATGTGCACAGGCCTACCACACGCCAGGGAAGGTGCTGCGCAGAGCACTCTGGGTCGGCTGCAGAGACCAAAGGCATGGCCCTGCCTACTGTCCCCCCAGCCTGCTCTCCCTTCCCTACCAAACTGACCCTCTGCGTCCCACAGTCCCCTCCCCAAGACCACGCCCTGAGGGCCCAGTGGGTGGCACCCGTGCACTCACCCGGGAACACGCAGCTGCTTTATTTGAACGGCTGACTCCACGTTAGCAAAACAACCACAACAGCTCTAGGATAAACAGTATTTACCAAGTACCACTGAGTAATTTTCCCCATCTTGCAAGACGTTCTCTCAAAATAAAACTTCAAGATGCAGACACGACCTAAGCAGTGGAGGAGTCAGAGCACCCTGATTGCAGCCCATCCTAGAGCCTCTTGTCCTGGGGGACAGGGTGCAACCCTTCTCCCTCTGCCCCTCCTCCTGCGTCCTTCTTCCTACACCTCAGCCTCTCCCAGGGGGTGCGACTGAGTGCTGGACAGACACATGTCCCCTGACACATGCTGTGACACCAGTTGCCGGCTGGCATGCCTGGATACATCTGTGAGTCTCTTGTTGGCCCCTGGTTGGAGACAGGAAGCAGCAATGTGTGCAGATACAGG
The DNA here is from genome assembly GCA_004027915.1 of Capromys pilorides. Lineage (NCBI taxonomy): Eukaryota > Metazoa > Chordata > Mammalia > Rodentia > Capromyidae > Capromys > Capromys pilorides. Next base: position 5,943 of record PVKN010009608.1, read on the forward strand.
GTCTCCATGCTCTGTAGCTGGCGTGCTGCCCACGGTGAGGGTTGGGCTGCAGATGACCCGTGTGTGCAGATGCAGCTGTGTGCCAGCTGTGCCCATCTGTCCCCTCCATGACTTTTGTCTTGGTGAGCACCCGACAGCACACTGTCAGAGGTATGAAAGTACAACAGGGGAAGACCCAGTTCCAGGCTTTGCTCTCCTATGACCTGGACAGTAATCTCAAATGCTCTAACTAAAGGCTGAAGTTTTAGGTGTTGGAGGGCATGTATTTGATGGACGCTGGTCACACTTCTAGGTGTGACAGGGACCTGGACACTCTGGCCACCCCCTCACAGCAACACACATCTTGAAGGCAGCTCAGGGAGGAGATGACTCCCTCCCTATGGGGGTGGGGGTGGGGTCCAGGGCTCCCCAAGAGGCCCGCAGTGGCTTCCACGTGAACAGAGTTAGGCTACTGGCTCCTGTGGGCCTCATGGCCCCTGCTTCCACATTCAGACACTCTCTGGGAGTAGCCAGGCCAGGTACAGAGAAACCACCACCTTCTCGCAGCCTGGACAGCACAGCCTGGCTAAGAGCAACTGTTTTCTTCAAGAAACTTCTACCGCTTTCCTGACATTCTTGTTGCTCAAAAGCAACGAGCGACCACTGGCATCCTTGTCAGTGTCCCCGGTTACATCTACACCATGGAGTATCTAGTGGCCCCTTCATGTGCACGGGGGTTCTTCCTTGGCTGGACACTTGGGCTGGCTTTCTAGAGAGTTCTAAGCAGCTCCCCCACCCTGCGCCTCAACCGCCAGTATCTCAGGTCAATCCATTGATTCATGGTATCGAGCACTGAAGGTCCCTTGCCAGGGCCGTGAGATCCAGGACGAGCATGTGAGGAGAGCGAGGTGTGGCGGGAGCAAGTGGCTCAGATCTTGGGATGACAAACCATCCCTGCGGATGTGCAGGGACTCCAGGTAGGCGCCAGGTGGTGGTGTGCAGCGCAGAGCTGGATCCCCGGCCAGTCCCCTGGCTGGGTGCAGGTCCCCCACTCCGGACAAACAGATGGCAGTGGCTGGGAGCTGGGAGGGTGGAACAAAGCCTTAGAGCAGGCAGTGCAGGCGTCGAGGGCTGCAAGGGGTGGCCAGGACAAAGGGCATTCAGGGCTTTCTGCTGGGCGCTCTTCATTAAGCCAAAGGGCAGCGCCGCGCGTGTAGGGCCGCAGCTGCTCACTCTGTGTACTCCAGGCTGCGCCTCGTCCTGGCCCAGTTGTCCAATCCTGTACCACTGGGCGGGGTGTGTGTGTGTGTATGTGTGTGTGTGTGTGTGTGTGTGTGTGTGTGCGTGTGTGTGCGTGTGTGTATGTGCAATCTGACTGCATGGGCTGAGAGTGGCCAGCTCCAGGGCTGGGGATCGCAGGCAAGTGTCTCCGATGTCCAGGCATGGGCTCCAAGCTCCATAGCTGATTGTTTTCCTGATTCATCCTCTGCCCTCCAGGGGCCGGTGATTCAGAAAGGGGGACCACCGAAGGTGACACCGGGTGGGGCAGGGCCACTTCTCTAATTCAGCCGCAGTTCCAACCTCAACACTGGTGTCCAGCCGGGGGCCAGACAGCAGGGCCGCATGTGGCCTGAGGGGGCACTGGGAACAGGCGACCACCTTTCCTCTCAAATTTCAATTTCACATTTGGGGACCATTTCATTCTTAGTATTTTTATTCTTATATCTGGCAGAGGAAAAGACCACAAAGTGGGTGAAAATAACCTCAAGACTCCTGAGGTAACTTCCATTGCAATGGATTATTTTGTTTTATGAACAAGTGCGTATTCTGCTTCCGCCCACTCACGTATCTCTTTGCTTTGTCTTTTGGTGTGGGGCTGAGCCCAGGGCCAGTGGTTCCGGGTCGCCGTCCTCCCGGCCTGCACCCAGACTCCCACACCTCGGGTCTGGTGTAAGAGCGCTTTAGGGGAAGCAGAAGGCGGGACTCCGCTCCTTCCTGCAAGCCTGGGCTTCAGCGTTGCTGTCTGTGCAGCAGAAAACATCGTGGAGGTGCTCTGAGCCACCGAGGAATCCAGGCCTCTTGTTTCAGCGGAGAACCCGCTCCAACTGCACGCTGGTGCCGGTGTCACCTGGTGCGTCTGTCACCTGCAAACACTTCGCAGCCATCACGGGGTCACCCCAGGGTGAGGCCCACGAGTCGCGCCCTGTGCCTCAGACAGCACACACAGGCACGCCCTTTCCGGGGCTTGGCTTCACTTGCTGGTGCAAGCACAGAGGTCACACCACGGCGCACACCGAGACACGAAACGTGCTGGTTCCCTTCGCTTGTACGTTACCAGGTCCTGAAAGAGTACTGCTCACACCTACCCCTGTCCTGCACGGTTCTTTTGTACAAATTCTTACATCTGTGACAGAGAAGTAAGTGACCACACTGTCCTCCCAACCACGACAACCTCTCAGGGTGGAAGCTCAGGTGAGGACATTGTGTTTGGAATAGCTAACTCTCTAGATGGCTGACTGAAGGCCTACACAGCCCACGGCTCAGCACTCCAAAAGGGAGCGGCAGCCTGGTTCCACGGCCCTGAAGGTGTGTGATGTCCCCCTCAGCCTGCCGACCCTCAGGGGAGGGGGCCCTGACCCGTGCAGAAAGGACTCTTTCCCCGACATCCTGTACGCTCTGGGCCCCTGGGCCCTCTCTGGCCACCAGGCATCATCGCAGTGCCACATGTCCCCACTGGCTGAACTCTGGCCTTCTTTGTCACCAGAGTGACCACATCCTGCACAGATGTAAAGCCAAGTTTGACAAGTTCCCGTTGGTTGAGGAAATGTGGATTGCCAAGGTGCCTGGGTGACCCCCATGCGAGAGGTCCAGAGCAGACAGTAGCAGCCTGCAGCACCCACCAAGAGTGGACGCAGAGGGGGCCCCAGGGGTGGCCTGTGCAGACTGCACCGGTGGGCACCTGGGCCTGGGGAAGTCCGTGTGCCTTGGGCTGAGAGGGCAGCAGAGCTGCGGCGGGGGCACAGGCAGGAGAGCAGCAAGCTGGAGCCGCACCTTTGCCTTCAGTGCTGCTGCAGCCCCCTTCTCTGGCCAGTTTAACAATGGGAAAGGGATTTATAAAATAAAAGCATAGCAGAAGGGAAACAAGATGGAGGGACAGAGCACAGGAGGATAAAGACTGGGATTCGCCTCCACGGCGTGGGCTGGGGTGGGGGTGCAGCCCCCAGAACGGCGGGTATGGATGGTGTCTTCACCACAGGCCCAGGCCACTCAAGGGGCTTCCTCTGGAGAGCCCCACGGGCCCCATTCCTGCCTCCAGGCTGAATGCCAGCCTGCCCTGGGGACCCCTGCTGCTGTCACACCATGTGGCCGCCCAGGGCCTTGCTCCACGTCTACCTGGTGGCCTCTATCACCCTCATCCATGGATCCACCCACCATGAGCCCTTGGTGAGAATCCTCGGCCCACAGCTGGCTCACCCCTCTGTGTCGCCTCGGTGTCACACAGACCCCTCTTGTCACCACGTACAGCCTGCTGTGAGCTAGCATTTCACCCGGCTCTTGCCTACTGGAGACACGGAGGTCTGCTCCAGAGTCCCCCGAGGCCTGCTCCATGGGCACTTTGGGGCAGCAGTTCCACAGTGGGCCCGGAGAGGTCTGTCACGGGTGCGCTGTGGGGGTGCTGCAGCCTGGAGTCTGCCCAAGGCCTGACCTGGAGGTAGGGCGAGGTGGCTTTGGCTATTTGTGCCCCCACCTACCTCATGTGGCTGTGAAGTGACAACTCAGGGACCTTATGGGCACTGCTGGGCAGGCACGCCTGGCAGCCTGGGACAGCTGAGGGCCCTCTGGGTGAGACAGGCTCCATCAGCACCCTGGGGTTGCCATCTTGGAATGGTCTCCCACCCACTGCAGACACCCATCACATCCCAGCCCTCCTGCTGTTGAGCTCCTTCCCCTCGGGCCTTGGGATGCTCCTGCCTCTGTGCCAGAGAGCAGGACCAGGTGGGCGGGAAAGCTGGCCTGCGTTCGGCAGAGGCTGAGTCAACCACCCCCACCCCCATCGCTTTTCCTCATTCCTGGGAGCAGCGGTTCAGCACGTCCAGGTTTGCTGATCACCAGCAATATCAGAGTGACAAAAGGAGCCCCTGAGCTCAGGCTGCAGGCTGCTCGAGCATTTAATATCCAGTCTCCTGCTCCCCTAAATCCTGCCAAGTGTGCTGCTATTTTTAATCACGCTGATCTAATTACTCCTGTCTGACCAGGGTGGGCAGGACTTCACCTCATGCTCCGCTGTTCCCCGTGTCAAGGAGTTTGCACGGGCCATGCTGCAACACAGGCCTGGACACGCCAGTCGGAAAGCACACACTGGGAAGTTTGGGGTGTCTGAGAACGGCACGTGGCTAGTGGGTGCTGGTCTTCTGGAAGAAAGCTCGGGCCCACAGTGAGAAGGCATCTGGCACATTCACGCAAGCTTACACAATCATATGGATCGTTTGAAAGTGCTGGGGACAAAATGTGCTCCTTTATCCTCAGCAGGGCGAAAGCTTTTCAAGTTTGCCTTAGATGGTCACATTTCTGCCTCTTGGAGCCTCACAGGGTATGGGCACCCACAAGGAGCGGGAGGCCTCCCCTCCAGGCCCTGGGCCCAGGGGAAGGGGCAACACATGCCCGAGAACCACACCAGCACCAGCAAGGCGGGCAGTTTCTACCTACAGGCTGCCAGCTTCTCTTGCACAGGGAAATTAGGAAACGCTAAGTTCTCAGGTTTTCCCATGTTGCAATGAGAGGAAGTTCTTTAATAACACGTTTGCAAGGACCCTTCCAATTCTAAAGCAGGATTTTGCTTCTTGAGTACTTGTAAAAACAAACAAATGAACCACACGGTCTATTATTTCAACCTGAAAGTTTAAATATGAAGCCAGAACATCCACACTAAGACACCCAGCTGACAGAGTAGAGAGGCCTTGTGGAGACTTGTGGCAGAGTCAAGCAAACCTTGGGAAAGCTGTTTCCTGACTTCACTGGAAACACCCTGTCTGTTTCCATGTCCATGAGGAGTGGTTATCAATTTCAGAAGGTTAAACTCACCTAGAGAAAAGGGGTCTTCACAAGAGGAACCAACAGGTGATAGCCTGCACCCCACATAAGCAATCAGCTTCCTTTGCCAGAGGTGAGAAGTCAGGTGCACAGCATCAGCCACATGCACCCTGTTATTACGCCAATAGTCACTTGCTAGCGGGCACCATGGCAGCCTGGATTCACACTCAGCTCTGTTTATGGGGGTCCCTGCAGCCCCAGCACATGCCTTCCTCTGGGTTTGGTCGCAAAGGCCTCGAATACACCAGAAAGCCTGCTGGGTATTGTGAACTAACCATCAAAAGAGAACTTGCTGAAAATCCTGCAGAAGCCTCTGCCTCGGTGTCAGGGAGGGAGAGCGGGCAGGCAGAATACTAAACTTGCTGCTCAGAGATGATCAAAGCCTCCAAGAAATGGATGCAACATTCAAAGAGATTTGGAGAGAAAAAGGGGAGAATGTCTCTAACTGTCTAACAACTTTTTTTTTGGTGCGGTTTTATCCAACTGCCTCCCTTAGAAATGGGACATTTGCACGAAGTAATGCATAAGATACACTGGCACACAACTTGACAATTCCCACCCTTCGTGTGTGTGTGTGTCTCCCACGTGAGCACACTCAGACCCACATGACATACACGTATGCAGCCTGCCATCCTAACTTGAAAGAATAGAAATAAGCAAAATCTGTAGAGTTTGAAGTTTAGATAATGAAGTACAAATTTAATCCAAATATAGTATGTTGCAGGTACTTTGACATAAAAATTCACTGAAACAATAGGGAAAAGTTTGGCAGTCATGTCCTATTGAAAATAATGTTTAGACATATCCTTCAGTTAATCCAGGAAGTTAGTCTACCCAGCTTCTGAAGTGTGAGCGAATTAAGCTCTGCTGGATTATCGTATGGGATTGGTATCTTGGAAGAGCATCGGAAGTAAGTCTGCCAGAAAGATCTGGTTTTATCAATAAATAAAGCAAAAACAAATACCATGCATGTACCCCACACTTATAAATTTAGAAAGTGATGGATCCTGATGGTCCCAGGACCAGGTCTACTTGGAGGAAGGAGATATAGATGTTTACATTCAAGTCTCATCCGCCAAAGCTGCAGGGAATGATTTTGAGAAGGGAATACTCAGGGACCTGCTGTGACTCGTGGCCTGGGCTCTGTGGCCACGTGCACCAGGGTAGCACAGGCTGTCCCTACCAGGCTCAGTAGAGGGCTTCCAGGTCACTGCTGAGGGCCTCTGTAGCTCCTGCTGAGTGTCCTCAGAAAAACTAATGCCAGTGCTAAGTGGGGACACACGACTGTCCTTTTGGAATGGTATGACCAGCCACCCTAGAACCATCCCCCTCATGCCATTCAGATGCCACGCACTGCGCCTTCCTCACTTCTACGAACGCCTAGAAGACAGGCCCTTTGAGCTGATGTTAATAGAGCTTCATACACTACTGCGATCATCCTATTGTCCCCAGGCTGTTACGTTGGCTTCTAAAAGCTTCTAAATAATGCAGGAAGTATGTATACCATGCCCCATAAGATGAAGCATAATATCAAATTGCTCAACTGCCCGTCACCCAGTAATGGGAATTATGGTGAAGTTAACTATAGCTTTACTTTACTATAGAAGTTTAATGATAAGTGCACTGGGCTGCTGAGATAGTTTAGTGGACTAGGCGCCTGCTTTAGCCAGCGTAGAGACCAGGGTTCAATCCCTGGTACTGTATGCGTATTGGCTCCACCCCTGGGGCATGCTGAGCCAGTGACTGAGTCTGGGCATGGTACACCCTGTAATCCAGTGCTGGGAAGGCTGAAAAGAGGAGGATCACTACCAGTCCGAGTTATGTAATGAGACCCTGTACCAAAAACATAAATGAGAAAAAGAAAAAAAAAAAAAGGTAAGTTCACTGAGGAGACTAGATACTTTCCCTGCAACATGCTATTTTATGCTTGCAATATCTGAAAAACTTTTTATAAGACTTTTAAACTTGAAGGGTATCTCAGTGGCAATTACAGAAAACCAGAAGAGACATAGATGTGTTCATGAATTAACATCTGCTTCACTCACCAATGTTCCTGGCCTGTAACCACAATGGCTTCAATTCTTACTATGTCACCTAGCTGACTCCAAAGCCAAAAGCCACAGGGTCCCCGATTTGTGGGTGGCATCCTGCCCTGCTGTGCCTGGGTTCACTCCAGTGGGGCAGCACACCCCATTACCCAAGTGGCTCTCCAAGTGTGTCTGGGAGTGATTTTAGAACAAAATGCAATAGAAAATCTTCACAACGATTTCAAAATTTTCCTAGATCATATTTTTAAAGAAAAAGTTTTCTTCCTTCTGTCCTTCCCCCTTGTTATTAATCTGGGTTGAAGAAAAGCACACATTTCATTTATTGTCTGGATTACAGATTCTTATTAAATAAACCAGAGCTCATTATAAAATCAATATCAACTTACCCACCATGTCCCCAGGAGGAACACAAAAGGTCACTCTAAGAAATTCAAACAATTTTCCTCCTGGAAGGGCATGATTTTAATTACAGATACTATTAATTAGAGCTGTCACTGGGAAGACTTTTTTTCTGTTAATTATCACAAACTCGGTTCTAAGTATGCATTTTCAACCTGTATTTTTGTAAAAATTAGTCATTTCTGCATGCAAGTCTAACCTTTCCATTCTATCAATATTTTATATTTGAATTTCAAAGTATATCAAAGGATGCCATGCTTTCTAGAAATCTACGCCTGTAAGATCTCCCGTCTCTCACACTTGGAATAGAGCGAGGTGATAATTTATTTATGTTTCCACACAGGGTTGGCCCTGAAGACCTGGCATCTGTATTGATGGCCCTGCTCAACAGAACTTCTGGGTAAATTCTTACTAGTTTATGTGACATTTTTTTCAGGCTGCCTCTTCAAAAGTGGTCTTTCTTTTGCTTTGAAGCAAAGCTATGTGCTACGCCTGAAATGCCATCTCCAACCCATTTGAAGTTGCTACTCCTTTATAAGAAAAGAATTTTTCTGACCAGGTTTGTGACCCCTCCAGGAGGCTAGGGGTTTCCTCCATTCAGTGACAATACTAACTATTTTGCAATTAGAGGAGAAGCTATATTGTGTTCTCTCTTACACTCAGAAATTTTATGAATTCACTGCAACTCCTTACATGGGCAGGGGTAGGGCGGCCCAAGGAGCAAAGTCCAGCCAGCTCCATGCCAGCTGGGGCCTCAGGCCTGTCCTAGAAGGAGCTGAAGAGTCTACCTTGGTAACTCTGATGACAGAACAACAGTATTAACTCTCTGTGGGAAACACGTGAGTTATTTACACGCTGTCACATACCATGGCCACGTGTTCACAGAAGGGAAGATCCGCCCACTGGGAGAAAACCTTGCCAATGCATATCGATTAAACTCTTAAAATGGTGATTAAGCGAGTTATTTTACCTTCTCAAATGGAGATAGTGTACACACATAGAATTGACATATTTTATGTACAGAAACCAAATGTTGCGACTCACAGATATGCTCCCCTGTGCTGCTGTCTGAAGCCTCACTTTATTATAGAATGTTGTCGGATACGACACACACCACAGAACTTCCCAGCATTCTGAGCTTTCGTCCCTGCCCATCAGCCTTCCATGCCCTCCGGGGTGTCTGCTGGAGCCCAGCACCTCCCACGCAGTGCCCACCGCCGCCCGCAGACCGGTGGTTTATCTCCCATTTATCAGTGTTAGATTTCACTTTATCTGAGTCACAGCACAGGATGGCAATGGATCAGGTCAAAGGGGGCTTTTCATATAGGACCCCGAGGAAGTTGATGATTTAAAAGCCATCTTCAAACATCTACACAACCAATTCATCCTACAACTCTGGCATGTTTCATTAATAGAGGCCAAAACTAAGAAAGATAACAGATAATACATAATTCATGTATTGTACTTTTTCATATCTCTAATTAGCAACCTGCTTTCACAGCTAACACGAAACTATCCAAGAACAGCGTTAAGATTAATACAGAGCCATAAAGCTGTGGTTGCAAGGTATTTACATGAATGCTAATGAGAACTTTCAAGTTGTCGTCATAAAAGAACCCAAACTATAAATAAATGGGTAAGTGCTGGGCGTGGGGGAGGGCCCAAGGGCAAGTGGAGGAGAGCGGAGAGCTGCCTGTGCCGTGGACGCGGCCAGCAAAGCCCTGGCGAGGAGCATGTGCTCACCTGGTAGGCAGCGGTGGCGTCTGCACCCACGTCACCCCCCAGGCCCGACAGCTTCTTCTTTAGCTTGTGGTGGGAGTTGTGGCGGAGGCAGTAGATGAGGCTGGAGGCCAGGAGGACCCCCACGATGCAAGCCATGGACAGAAAGGTGAGCACGATGAACTTGGTGGAGTCTTCCTGGTCTCTGCTGTGAGGCAGGAGCTTGAGTTTGCTGCTCTGCAGGACAAGGAGAGAGGCCACGTTAGCACTCTGGGAATCACCCCTGTCCAGCAGGCAAGCCTCTGCACACCCTGAACGCGAGGGGCCAGGGGCCAGCCAGGGCGCAGGCACCAGCCAACTGCTGGAGCCCCTCAAGGGGTGCCGGCCTGCCCCAACCCAGGGGTGGAGGATCCCGATGACAAGGGGCCCCTGTGTCTTCCCTGGGGACTCTTTTTCACATCTAATAAGGTGCAGCGCTCCACAGGACATGTCACCCCGGCCTCTGGGGAACCTGCTACCCTGTAAAGGCCCCACCTGCCTTGGGCACATCCGGGGTCCAGCAGCGGCAGACACCTCCGTGTGCCTCCGGAATCCACCAGCTAGGGACAGGGAATGGGCACCGTGGAAGTCCACGAGTTCAGGCCCCCAGGCCCTCAGCCTGCCTGCGCCCACCCTCGAGGGGTGCCAGTCACCATCTCCAGGGCGAGGAGCCCGGGTGCCCCTCATTAGCTTCTGTAGGAGGTGCATTAGCGACAATTAAAAGCGCCACAGGAGAAAGGATGGACTCCGGCCGGCCGAGCCCCCCGCAATTACCCGGGGAAATGAATGGGGAGGCACGCCCTGCCTCGGCCCTGGTTGCTACAAGACGAGAACAATTAGCAGACTCCTTTCCACCACCTAATTTCGCGTGGTAACAAAATGGATTTTTCCCCATGAATGCCTGGCCGGCCTATTCATTATCTCTCCTCTATTAGTAATTTTCTGCGCCGCATTCAGCCTCCCAACTCTTCATTTCCTCCTGCCTCCGAGTGTACACAGTGCCTCTTATGTCAGGCCGGGCCCATTTTTATCTTGTAATCATAAAGGCCACCAAAGCAATTATCGCCGGTCTTGACTGGAAAAGCTGGTCATTAATTAGCCTCCTTTTGCCTTCCGCGCGCGGATTAGCGGGCGCCGGGACCGAGTTAATGGAAACGCGGGTTCAATGAGAAAGGACGCTGGGATTTTCCTGCCTGGATGCGCGCTCGCCCGGGAGGACGCGGGGTTCTGGGCGCGGGAAGGAGGAGGGTGCAGGAGGAGAGGGGACGAGCTAGCGCGAACAGCGACAGAGGGGAGGCGCAGGGCGCCTCGCGCGAGAAGACCCCCCACCCCACCTCTCCCGGCGCTCGGTGCCCGGCCCCGCAGTCGTTCCCGGGCAGAAGTCGCTGGGAACCACCGCGACCCAGAGCCGCGCAGAGCCGTCCGCAGGTCCCCGCCCCGGTGCTGCCTGATCCCGGCCGCTAGAGAGACCCACGGATCCCGCGTGGCAGAGTCTCCCGAGCAGCCCCCGCGCATCTCAGGCTGCGCCTCGCCCGGGCACCCGGTGAAGAAGCGGGATTTCGCGAACCTCCGCGGACCACGCAGGGACGCGTGTGCCGGGGCCGCCTCCACTGGCCAGCCCGGAGCGAGCCCTGGGACGGCGCGGGCTCCTCTCCGGGCGGCCCCTTCCGTCCCTCACAGTTCGCGGTGGATTCGGTCATGGCACAGACAGCGGGAAGCAGGACGGCACGGAGGGCCTGGAATTTACTCAAAGGCCAAAGACAAATGTTAAGGAGAGATGGTGATGATGTGGGGCCACTCCTGCCGGGCCCCTGCTGGATCTCGGGCACTGGGCAGAGAAGGAAACCCCGCTTCCCTGAGTCAGGAAGCTCCCTCGCCCCTCTGTGTCCCCCAGGGAAGGAGTGACTATGCCCTGGGCTGGGTACCAGAGTCCCCAGGGGCCAAGATCTCCAGAGGGGCCATTCCGCAGGACCTCAAGTCTGACCTTCAGGCTTTGACCTTAGGGGCCGATGGGGTGGAACCCTGAAAGTCACCCCTCCTGCCGCTCCCCACCCCCACAGCAGTCCACAGGCCCATCTAGCATTGGGCAGGAGGGTGGGTGGCCAGGGGAAATGGGCTAAGATCTCACTTTAGGAATCCCGGAAAAAACGAAAATAAAACCAACTTTCAAGGGTAGCACCAAAGCCCTTTCTGGGCAGCGTGCTGGAGTTTAAATGACTTTACAATTACTTTACTTCATTGCTTTTTTAGAGTTAAAAGCATACCTAGTCTTCCTAACCAGGCAGGTCTGAGAAGGGCATCTCAAAGAGTCTCAGTGGCCACCGAGTATAGCCCCAGCCTCCCTTGCTCCTGCTCCCCAGAGCAATGACTGTGGGGACCACAGGTGTTTTCCTGGGGCTGGGCCGGAAGACAGCCCAGACTAATTAGAAGCATCTTATCAGTCTTGACTTGAAATTGAAAGAAAACGATGTTTAAATATTTATGACTTTGACATTTGCAGGCAGCCATCTTTCAAAAGCAGAACACCTTCTGCACGGAGCAGGGCTCTTGCTGAAGTTTGGAGTGCGGAAGAGGAGAGGGTGGAGAAACAGTGTTCCCCGGAAGCAGGGCACAGGCTGGTGACGAGGAGCGCCCCTTGTAAGGGGCACACTCGCCAGCACTTGGTTGCTGAGCCGGCAGGGCAGGAACACTGCACGGCTTCTGAAGTAGTCAGGAATGAATACTCAAGCCGACGACATCCGTTTGGGTTCATCTCGAGAGGTGAGGGGAAGCACGGCAGTGCACACTTCCTCCCGTCTCCACCTGCAACTCCTCAAATGGAGAATGTATAGCATTGCAAAAGTTGTGATCCAGATCAGTGTGCTGGCACAGCGGCCATCTGTGGAACTGCTCTTAGACATGGGTCTGCAGGCTCGGCCCTGCCTGGCTTAGCCTTCTGATCTGTGCTGACAAGCCAAGGTGCCCGGCTCGGGCACGGGCTCCTCTGAGCCCTATCTGGCCAATGTCCTCAGATCAGCACCCTCCTCCACGCCTCCCTAGTCCAAGCAGAAGGTTAAAAGAAAAGAAAATGGAACATTCCAGGCCCAGACTCAATTGTGAGAGCTGAGACAACCACAGTGCACAACTTTATGGTAAATATCGGTTGACAAATAGCAAAGTCTAGCATATTTGCAAGGCTGCACAATGTAAGCAGTTCATAAGGCCATTATCTCAGTCACCGAGCTACAATTGTCAAAGATTCTGCACTAAAAGCAGGTAGGGACACAGGTGTTCAATTTTATCTGTTAGACTTCTAGCATTGTTGCTGCATTTGCTTGTACCATTTTTAAGGATTCCGACTTGCAACCAGCACAAGCCCGCGTTGTTTGCATGTCTTCTAAGGGCAGCAGAACGCTTTACTAAAAATGAGAGGAAGGTGGTTTCCCTCCACTCCAGGGTGAGGGTCATGATCTCTGAGGATGGGTATTACTCTAATTAGAGACCTTTCCCCCTATAAAATGCCAAAATTAGTTTTAGAATTAATTAATGAGTTACTATAACGAGTTTGCCTTTGGTTTGCTATGTGAGCACCTTAGAATTATTTGGAAATTTATGCTAAAAGTATTAAAATATATTTACTAAAATATGGTAACTACCACTGTAATGCTGGTCACAATTTTTCAGTCTTCAGGCCAGACAAGTGACCATATTTAGAAATCTGGGGGAGGGGTGTCTTACAATATTTTAAAAGTATTTTTTAAAGCTGTTAAGTGAACTATTTTTAATTTGGAATTTGCCACAGAATTCTAATAAATGAGAGAAGTCAGGCGGAAATAATCATGTATTAATTCTCTGCATTACAAAATCTTTTCAGAAGCTATTATCAGAGCAAGAGGCATTGCGGTCTGAATTCAGGGTGGGAGAAGTCCTTTGTGCTACTGAAAGCTATTGTTCCTCTGTGCAGATGAAATTGTACTTGCAAATCTGCCATTCAAGTAGCCCAAAAAGGGGAGGGAGATATGGGCAAAAGGAAAGAATCTCCAAGAAATAATTACTCTTAAACACAAACTTTAATGAAAATAAGTTGGAATGTACTGTCTTAAAATGGGCTAGTTGCTGAGGCTTTTCAGGCATACACAAAAAAGTGGCCAAGCAAAAGATAAATTGTTTATTTGCCATCTTTAAGCACTTCTAAAAATATCCATTTTAGAAAAATACTGTTTTTGAAACACCAGGGAAGATTTACAATACTGATGTTAAAGAGAGGAAAACACCCGTCCATACTGGTGTTTTAGCAGGGCTTCCTAACCACGTATTGTCCCAGCCAGCTGAAAACAGGCCAGCAAGGCGGCCTGGAGGAAGCCTCCTCCCTCCCACCTGGCCCATTCACTGGCCGCAGCATTTTTATTACAGCAGAGCTCAAACTCGCCCCTGGCCTGGCGCATCCGGGGGCATCAGAGACCTGGTGTGTCCCTGAGTGACTCACTGGGCAGTTGTTGCCTAGGATAACGTCTTGGTCCACATGAGGACACCCATTCCACGCCACCCCCAGCAAGAAGGAAACCCGCTTGGGACCTGGAACTTTATGCTTTGCCCGCGCTGGATTCAGCTGGATCCGGGGTTCAGGGAAGCCAGGATCGACTTCCCATCCCCTCCCCCACCAGGAAGGAGACCTCAGCAGGCCCGCGACTTTCTCACCCCTGCCTCCCTGTCCCTTCCCCCCTCCTTAATTCAGGAGATCCCTACAGAGGTTGGAAAGAGCAGACCATAGCGCAGGACACAAAGGGTTGAAAGTTCCTGGGAGCTGGGGTATTCACAGCCTGAGAATCCCCTTCCCAGCAGGGACAATGCCGTGGCCCAGGCTTACAGGCCACAAAGCGCACTGTGCCGGGGAGGAATGCACGGCCCCAACAACACCGCGACCAGCCAGGAATCTCGGACTCCCCAGTCCTGCTGGGCGCACTTTGACCTCCATGTTCTGGGGCTGAGTGGGCGCACCTGCTGGGTGGGTGGGCATCTCTTCACGTGTGCGTGGGAAGAGAAGAGCTGCCATCTTCTTCCTAGCACAAACCCCCACTTCCTACTGCATTCACCTGGCCCTGTCGCAGGGGATCTGGGCCAGGTCGGAAGAACTCTGGGCCACTCTGCACCTTGGACTCCAGGCCAGGAGCCTCCAAGGACACCAGGGGCCTCCGAGGACACCAGGGGCCAGTGAACTTAGGTTGGCCAAGGGACTGTGTCGGGGAGGGAGTGTGGGTGTGACTGAGGGACAGCAGCACCGTGCATCCTGACCCCTCCGGGAGCCTCTGAGCTGTCCTTGGCGGGATATACCGGATACAGAGTTCTGGTGACCGCAGAAACGGTCCCTCCTGCCCCGAGGCCAGCCTGGAGCGCTGTGAGCTTAGTGCAGAGGCCCCAGAAAGTCAGGAACCTCTGGTTCCAGGTCAGTGCTGCCCAGATTTTCACTCCTAAATTTGGGGCGCACTGGCTGCCAGGGGCGGGGCTCCTAGCCAAGAAGCAGGGCAGTGTTCTACTCCGCCGCTCCGCAGTCAGGGAGGATGAACCTTTCCTCCAAACTGCCTGGGCCAGAAGTTTCTCTGGCTCCGCCGATTGGGCACACCTGAAGGGGGGCACGGGTTCCCTTTGGGGGAGGAGATTCCGCTGCTCCCAGGCGACCCAACCCCGCTGGAGGCTCAGAGGGTCCCCCACTTTCTCCGACTTCCTCTTCGCAGCCCACTTGTCCTCTAACTTGCTGTGATGCCTGGATGGGGGAGGTGCTCCCGGACTCCGCCAAGAGGGTGAAGAGCGCCCCAAAATGCACGGGAAGGAAAATACCCTGCGCCGCTCTTCCCCGAGCTGGCTGCTCCTCAGTCCTCGCTGTCCACCTCGTTTCCCACACCCGTATACATCTCCGGGCTGAGCCTCCCGGACCCACCACCCCCTTATCTCCTGTCCGAATTGCCCCAGTGGCCGGCGAGACGAGGTGCAGGCGGAGAGCTAGCGAACGCCGGAGAAGCCTGGCAGGCCGCGGTCCAGCCTCCTCAGGCGGAGGGCGGGAGGTCTCGCGCAGGCGGGCCCCCTCCCACTGCGCGCAGGAAGAGCTGCCAGGGCGGGCCCAACCTCGACTGTCCCCCCCCCCCCGTCACCCCCACTCCCCTCCCCGCGCCTGCACCACTTGGGAAGACCCTGGACTCGGCTCTCTCCCGCTGGCCAAGCCTTTGACAGGTGTTCAGAGGCGAGTCAGTTCACCCCTGAGCGGGGTGCGACGCCTGCCCGGGTCGCCCAGCGGAGCCCCCGCGCCAACCTCCACCCTCTTCCAGCTCCACGCCCTTCCATCCACGCGCCTGGTGATCCTGGGGGTCCCCTTCCTGCTCCCTCCCGCCCCCTCCCCGCTCCACTTCCTCTCCGCTCTCCCCTTTCCGAGGGCCCACAGCCCGCTCCACCCAGTGTCCACGGGGGTGGGCGCCGGTTACCTGCAGCTCGGCGGGCGCGGGGAGACCCAGCGCGAGGAGGTGGGGGCGAGCGCCCGGGCCAACGGCCTCGGGGCGCAGCGGCCGCTGGCAACCGCGGCGCCATCATCGCAGCCGGCCGCTTCCCAGAGCCGGAGCCACCGACGAGCCAGCGCACCCTGCGTCTGACCACAAACTTCTCGGAGGCCGGTGGAGACAAAGGTGCCGCGCGTCAAGCTCCAGCGGCGGCAGCGCCGCTCCGAGCCCGCGGGCGCACGCGGCTCCGGCGCGGCCTCACGGCGCGGCTCTGCGTGCTCCGCCTCAGCCCGGCCCCCCGGCTAGGCGCGTGGGACAGGACGCGGCGCGCGCGAGAGGGCGCAGGCCGGGCGCGGGACGGTCCCCTCAGGGCTGCCGGCCGCGCGCAGCTCCAACCAGCGCGGCCGGCGCGCCCCGCCTTATATCCGGCCCGGCGCGCACCCGGCCGGCGGTGGCGCGGCTCGCAGCCCAGCCACCGGTTGCTATAGCGATGTCCCCCCCCCCCACATGTTGCTGACAGCAATTGGCTAAGGGGCTGCGGCTCTCCGCATACCCTCTCCCGCCCGAGACTATGAATGGACATCGGTGTTGTCAGTCACCGGTACCGCGCCGCGTCCAGGCCTGCGCCCGTCGTTCTTTCTGTCTTTCATCGTTGATTCCTACTTCATCCCGGGCAAGTTCAGGGTGGCACTTGGGAGCCGAGGAGAGGGGCTTCGGCAAGAAAAGTCCGCCTGCGTGGCCCCACCGTGACCTTCGGTTATGTGAGGGGTGGGTGGGGTGTGTTGAACTTGCAGGAGAACAGTTCTTTCAAGCTGTTCTAGTTTTGCCGTGGGAGTCTGTCAGGTACGCAGGGAACCCCGCCTCAGGTTTCAGGCCTCCGCTGCGCGTAGGAAGCGCACAGGACTAAGGCTTCGCCACCGTCGGTCCAGGCGGACTGCGAGCCGTCAATTTAAACGCTGGATGCAGTCGGTGACGAAAACCCTGCGAGTCTGAGCTGCGGTCCAGGGCTGGGCCTCGGCGGGAAGCGTCACGAGACGGCGTTCCTCCCCGCTGGAGCCTCCCGCAAAGCGCCCTGTGTCAGGCCCTCTCAGGGCACTGCGCTCCCCTGACCCCTACCTCCCTCCCAGTGCCCTGGACGACAGGTTGCTGCACCCCCGTGCGTGGCACCCCCGTGCGTGGCACCCCCGTGCGTGGCACCCCCGCGGACCCCCGCGGAGCGGCCCGAGCCGGAGTTGGAACCCAACATCTGTGCGCACAATGTGCCCTCCGAGGCCCACAGCTGCAGAAACAAGGGGAAGAAAGGAAGGCGCGGGGAGCAGATCCCGTCACACGCAGATGACAGTCTGTGGAGGGCTCTTCAGTGCCTCCTTGTCTGGAAGCCCCGCACCCCCCTCCCGGGCCCCTCTCCTCAGGCCCCTCTCCTGCCGCCTCCCCATTGTTCCGCGCGCTCGGGACAGCTGGAGACGAAGGCTCACACCGCCGGCCGGCCGCTCTCCCGCCGCGCCCCTCCCGCCGCTCGCGGGACGTCCCCTCCGGCGATCCGCAGCCCCCGCCGGGCCGGGCCGGGCGGGGCCGCGCCGCCTGCTCCGCCATCCCCGGGTCGGCGGCGACCTGCTCCAGCCTGAACCTAGCCATCGCGCGCCTCTTCTGGGAGCCGGGTCCACCCTGCAGGCCCGGCTGCGTCGCCCGGTTGGGACCTGCCGCGCTGATCTCTCAGCGGCGCGTAGCCGGGACTCCGCTTTCACTTTTATTTGTTGTATTTATGGGGCTGGGAGGACGCCTCACAGTGTCCCAGGGCCCGCGGTGGTGCCCTGGCCGTGGGCCGCGGAGGTAGGCGAAGGCCCGGGACGCCGGCCGCGGGGGACTTGCCGGGGCCAGAAAAGGCCAAGGGAAGAAGCCACAGCGCGCGT
>PVKN010009609.1:0-23551 GCA_004027915.1 Capromys pilorides
AGGGGAGGAAGAAATTTGAAAGCAGTTTAATGTTGAGGTAGTGGCATGGCTATTGTTAGAGGCTTTAGCCAGATTTACGTTGAGAATCAAGAGCAAAGAGCCCAGCAGGATGATTGAAAATGTTGGGAGTTTGTCCAGAAAGAAAGCTCAAGTAAAACTGTAAACTACAAACACAAAGTTGAGGAGATCTCACTTGCTAAGAAGTGGTAGGTCTATGCCCTTGCAATAGACCACTATGTCATCATGGTGGTACTGCCTTCTATCATCTTCTCCTGGTTAACCACAAACACCCACTTGTATATTCTGGGCACACGCCAAACCTTCCTCAAACAGCACCTGCTAGGACACCATAAGCCCCCCATGCAAACTCCACCCCCAACCCAGCCCAGTAAACTCTCTGCCAGCCTGGCTCCTCCCCAAGGGTCTTTGCTTCTCTTCGGCAGCCCTCCCAAGGAGAGCCATAAAGGACTTTTAACCTCCCTCTCCCGCTTCTCTTTCATGCCAGAACAAGTAACCTACCAAGGAGAAACAGGAGAATGTAAAAGACGGCTTGAGGGCATCCCAAGAAGTAGCAAGTCTGCACCCTCTGCAGCCTCAGCACCACAACAGTGGAAAACTACGCTTTGAGCAGCAAGCTGTGCAGTACCATGGTTTTAGGTGCATGCAGAATGCAAGAGTTCGGGGGTTAAAAAGACTTCCACTCTGATTTCAGAAGTGCGCCCCTGATAGAGCAGAGCATGCAGCTGTGAGTGAAAAGCCAAAGGTGCAGCGGAGACCCCAGAAGTTTGGGGAACCCAAGAAGGCGAATAGTCTAAGGAGAGATACAAGGAGTGAGCAAAGTGGGCCTAAGAAGGAAGCCCTGGGAGGTCCAGCCACAGGACCCTCACAGGGTGGAGGCACTCAAGCCCTTTGGAGCTCACAATGTACCACAAATTGCTTCAGATGCTAAACATGGAACTAAAGGACGTAACGTTTGCCTTGATGGATTTAGGACTTGCTTTGGTCCAATCTTTGTATTCCCATTTGTAACTTTTGAAATGAACATGTTCATATTGTGTCCTTGAATACTGGACGTGTTTAACTCTGTTTTCATTCATTTGTACAGTGGCTCATAGCTAAGAGGTTGCCTTACATCTGGGAGGAGGTTTGTTTGGTACTTAAAGACTTTCTAGCAAGGCTGAAACTGCTAGGACCCTGGCAACAGTGAAAGATGAACTAAATGCCTTTTGCCCAAAGGAATGTCCATGAGTCTTTTAAGGAACCAGAATCTTATGGTTCTAATGTAATATAATCTCCATAGATTTAGTATTTGTTTAAAGAAATGTAGTTGGTTGCCAGCTTGACAAGGGATGGATTGCAATGGTTGAAACACTGTGTCAACTTGAGAAGTTCAGAAACTTAGTTAAGTGGCTTAGCACGGGGTCAGGGTCCTTATTTTGTAAACATCCCAAGTGTGTAGAAGAGGAGTGCACAGAGGTAGCAGAGGGGCAGGTAAATGGCACAAAATGTAAGGGGGAAAAAAGAGGCTTTCTCCCTCACCCCATCTTTGCACTTGTTGTTTTTGTCACCTTAAACTGTTGCCCCTATGCCCCACCAGCCTGCCTTGGAGCCAGCTGGGTATGGACTGAAACCTCCAAAACTGAGCTAAATGAACCTTTCCTTCCTTAATTTTGGGTATTGAGTATTTTATCTCAGCAGTGAGAGAAAAATAACCAAGACACAGGGGTACAGTTAAACCTTTAACACAACTGTCAGATTTGTAACTTCTCCAGGAAAACTATCTACTCCTTCGACCTAACAGTGTATATCATTTAGCCCGTAATAAACCGCATAAGGGTTTATTGAGTGAACCAATTCTAGTAAGATAGACACACACATAAAACAAAAAGAGGCTGAAACATGAAAAGTAGGGACTCGCCTCCAATCACACACCACCTAAATTCTGCATGGAAGTGGACAGTCAGGTCTCCTAACTCTGTCATTCTGTTAGCTGTAAGCCTGCATAAACTATATATATATATATATATATATATATATATATATATATATATATATTTGTGGGGGGGTCTTTTTGAGACAGGGTCTCGCTATGCAGTTCAGGCTGGCCTTGAGCTCACTTTTGTAGCCCAGGCTGCTCTCAAACTCACACTGATCCTCCTGCCTCAGCCTCCCAAGTGCTAGGATTATAGGCATGCGCCACCATGCCTGGCTTAGATGGGTAAATTGTGAACAGAAGTCTCCTATTATTCTGTAAACTCCAAGTCTGCATAAGTGGCAACTACAGTAGTATAACGGGCAGTTTTCTTATTCCTTCCAGAAATCTCATCAGGATGTCATTTATCTTGTAATTGCTCTGCTTGTGCCCTCAATGGAGCACAAATGACCTCATGCCACCGTGAATATGCAAGTTTTAAAGAACTATTCACTCTACTTAAGTCATGCAGAACACAGCCGGCTCACAATTACGTCTACAGGTTCTGGAAAGTATACATGAAATTCCTTCATAAGGTCACTTAGAAATTTCCCCTGTGAAGCAACAGAAGCAGGTAACAGGAGAACATCGCATGAAGTAAACAGGTTCTACACTTAACAACTACTTATTTTGAAATTTCATGGAGCCAGTGAGATGGCTCAGCAGACTAAAGCACCTGCCTAGGCAACCAACCACAGGGACTGCGGTTCGATCCCCAGCACCACATGTTGCACCAGTCTCACCTCCAGGGTAGGCTGAGCCTGAGCTGGCCATAACATACACACATACATATGTACATACAGTTTAAAAAATAAAAATATAAATAAAAAATGGATTAAAAAAAGAAGAAGAAATTTCATTTCTTTCCTAGAAGGAAAACACTTCCCAAAGCTGAAAATGTGATTTGGCTGAATTTACTTTTTTTTCTTCCTTTTGTCTTAAGTTACTCTTCTCTCGTTGCTGGGACAAATACCCAACACTCAAAATTAGGGAAAGAAAGGTTTATTTAGCCCAGTTTTAGAGGTTTCGTGGTGAGTTTTTTGATGTTGGTGCTGGTGGTTTTTTTTCTTTTTTTTTTTTTTTTTGCAGGACCGGGGTTTGAACTCACGACCTTGCACTTGCCAGGCAGGCAGCTGTGCCACGGAGCTATATCCCCAGCCCGAGGTTTCAGTTTAAAACTACCTAAATTACATAGTAAGACCTCGGAGCCTTATTTGCTCAGGAGAGGGTCAATGCCTGTCTTCTCCAAACATCTCTCTACCCCAGGACACCTTGGCCCTGTGCGACAGGGTCTAGAGGAGAGGCTGGAGCGCCCCTGGTACAGGGTGTCCCGCTCTACACCTCCACGGACAGACCACTGGCCTGGGGGTGCGCATGCTGCCAGTTTAAAAGATCCGCGCCTCTCTGGCCCCACCCCTCGAGCCCCGCCCTAGTCCTCTAGCTCCACCCCTCAAGCCACTCACTGTGCCTCAGCTACATCTACCCAGTGACTTTACATCGTGCTTCGAGGTTAGCTCAGTGGTTTAAGCGCCTGCAAGAGGAAGGGAACGGCGGTTCGATTCCCCAGACCCACCCTTAAGGCAGCATGAGACAGCCAACAAAAAAAAGAGAAAAATTCCTACATGAGGCTTTGCGGGGACAACTAGACACAAACCGTAACACCTTTGCTACCAGAAATTGAATTCAGGACCTCATACTTGCCAGGCAAGTGCTATGCCACTAAGCTACATCCCCAACCCCTGTTTTTTTTTAATTTTTATTTTATTTTATTTATTTGTTTGTTTCTTTATTTACTTATTTTATGGCTGGCTCAGCCGGCTGCCCTGGTGGTGGGGCTGGCACAACATGTGGTGCCGGGGATTGAACCACAGTCCCTGCAGTTGCCTGAGCTTTCCTAAGCAGGCCCTTTAGACCACTGAACCATCTCGCCGGCCCCCAACCCCTGTTTTTTTAATGTACTCAAGGATCTTGCACCCACACATATGCTTTCTTTAGTGAAAGTATTCAAAATCAAGCAATACTAACTGGACTTTACTTCTTAGTCCTCACCTATGAAGTAAATCTTAAAATTAAATCTGCTTTATTTTAGGTTTAATTTAATCGAGCCACACCCCAAGGCAAAACAAATAAGATGAGCCAGCATGGCAGTGCACACCCGTGGTCCCAGCGCTGGGGAGGCTGAGCCGGGAGGCCGAGGCAGAAAGACTGCGGTGCGTTTGAGCCAGCCTCTGCTATAAAGTGAGTTCAAGGCCAGCCTCAACGACATAGTGATCCTGTCTCAAAAAAGAAAAAGGCAACTATGTAAATACCGAGCATAGTGGATCACTCTGGCATATGTCCCCTGGTAATCCAGTTTTCAATGTCTCCAGTCACATGCAAATGTCCCACTTGCCTATACCCCCCTCCCCGTTAAATCACTTCTATAAGCACTTCTATTGCAGCCTTTGAAACATTTTCAAATCAAACTAGTGACTTATAAATTGAGTGTGGTGGCGCACGCCGGTGATCCCAGCACTTGGGAGACTGAGGCAGGAGGATCCATGTGAGTTCAAGACCAGCCTGGGCTACAAAAGTGAGCTCAAGGCCAGCCTGAACTGCATAGCGAGACCCCGTCTCAAACAGGACCAAAAAAAAAAGTGACTTATAAATAGAACATGGTTTTTAAAAAACACATTTGATTTCTGTCTTGGTACAGCATTTACCTCTGTAACTTACAAGTTGTGTTTTTGTTTGTTTTTAGTGCTGGGAATGAACCCAGGGCCATGCCTGCCCATGCTAAGCACAGGGCGGTACCACTGAACTATACCCAAAGCCCTGCCTCTATGCGTTTTAAAACAATTTCTAAGAAATATACATAAGCAGCTCTGCTCTTACAAAAGGCAAGAAGCAGATGGAATTCGCAGATAATAGTGCGAGAATGAGGCACAAGGTCGCTACTTTTCATAGCAACTGATAAGGTCAGTTTCCTCCGCCAAAGGGCCAAGAAAGGGCCTTCTCCTGTCACTGTCACATACAGCACTGGGGCGTCAATTAAACTAAAGACAAACAAAGGGGGGCCGGTGAAATGGTTCCTTGGTCTAAAGCGCCTGCTCAGGAAAGCTTAGGCAACTGCAGGGACCGAGGTTCCATTCCAACCACCACATGCTGCACGAGCTCCATCCCCAAGGCCGGCCATAATATAAATAAATAAACAAACAAGCAAAGTCAAAGGTAACTCATTACTTGCACGCATGTTTATTTTGGTTTACCAATTTGTTTTTGTTTTCTTTTTCTTTTTTCCAATTTCCTTTAAAGTTGTTTGTAATTTTTTCTTTAAAGATGGTCTTTAGTTAACCCACAGGCATGGGACTAGGTAACTGACCTCCCTTTCAGCACTGGATTCAGGGCTGTCGGATTACACAACGCTCCTAGTGGCTGAGACTGACAAGCGTGAACACAAATCTGAAATCCTGTGGAAGGGTAATTTCTGAGCCTTTGTTTCACATCAGATCAGTTCACAAGAAGAAAGAGGAAAAAGAAAGAGGGATCGAATCATTTTATATTCACACAGTATTTTCTTGCTGTCTCGTGTAAGCCCCAAAAGTCAAATTACCGACCCACAAAAACTGAAGAAGCATCAGAGATGAGTGTCAGTCTATGAATACCTTTGTTGGAGAGAAATTAGATGGTGAAGTAAAAGGAAATATATTTTGAAAATTACTGTATAATAAAGATAAAAGTAGTTCTTTGCAGCTTTTGAGATCAGATTATTCTGTGTGAAGATGTCCAAGTTACTGCAAAGCACCCCAAGGAATACTCTGGCACTTGCTATAATAGAATTGGAGGTAGAAAACTGGCAATCTAAATAATGCCAACAATCATATCACCTAGCAGCAAGGTAAGACTGAGGCTTTCTTCCAAATATTCTGCAACAAATGTATCATTTAAACTTCAACTACATGTAATGTTTAACAGAAGAAACGCTGTCAGGTACTTTTTTTGAACAACAATAACAAAAAACATTTCTTGACTTATTCACACCCTCATAATCCAGACTGAAGCATTCTAAACGAACCCATCGCAATTCCAAAAGCTCTATGAAAAGAAAATAATGAACTGGCCAAGTCTCCTCTTGCTTTTTAAGTATCAAAGGACAACATACAAAAACACAGATCTTAATTCCTCATCTCTCTGGAACAGTTTTGCAAGTACAGGACAGGAGTCTGCACAGCTGTTTGTAATAAACGCTTGGTTAAGTCAAATCTGTTCCCCTAACCTTCCTTATAACAAACAGGATGTAGGTCTATTCTTATGGAACTCAGGTTTTTTACTTTAAAAAAAAGGGAGGGGGGGAAACGACTTTGAAACTTTGCATATTCATCTGCCATTGTCTATCAAGTTACCTCACAAAGGTTTCTCAAATGCTACATTGTATCTAAGCTTCACGCTGCAGGTCCTAGTTCTTCCCAGCCCATGCTATCTTCCAGAGATCACTTACTCTTTACAGGCAAAACTCATCTCCTCTCTTCTTTAAGAGAAAGAAATAACCCTCCTGCTAACCAAGTAGATCCTCTCCAAAGCACCATTAAAAAATAAAAAAAAAAAAAATTTGCTACAGGGTCTCGCTACACAATTGAGAAACAAATAGTGGTCCTTCTGTCTCAGCCTACCCAGCACTGGGATCACAGGCATAGCCCACCATGTTGGGTTTCAGGACTGGCACAGTGCACCAGGGGTTCTGGGGCCAACTGGGGATTGAACTCCGGTCCTTGCACTTGCCAGGCAGGCACTTACTTATGCAGTGGAGCTAGCTCCCCAGCCCTCCAAAGGAGCTTTTATATCCTCCTCACAGTTCCTAAACAAAGTCAGATCACCTGTCCTAAGAGTGCCTCCCACCAGTGGGGAAGGAGGGAGTGGGACAGAAGGGGGTGAGTCATTAACCTCTTGCAGTCTCCGCCTTTTATCCCTGCCGCTCCACTCTCTCCATGCTGGGCACCAAATCTTTCTTTCCTCGCAGCCCTCATCTTACACCTCCCATCTGGCTGGCGTGCTTGTTTCCTCCACTGGTTCATCTTCATTAAAAGACCAAGCTGTTTCTCTTGGTTCTCTCGTGGGTCCCTCTTCCTCACAATCTCGACTAAGCACCGAACCTTTCCGCAGCCCAGCATTCACTCACACCTGCCACCAAATGTCTCCCTCTGGATGTCTTCTTGCCTGTGCGGCCAACATCAAACCCCTCATCCTTCTTTCTTCCATGCTCCCCAGCCTTTTGCTTTTCCCGTATGTGCTGTCTGGTCTTGGCCCCTTAATCTCGATTTCCACACGACTGCCAAGAGAGGAAGAACTAACTCATTTGCCAGGAACAAAGATTCTGCCTCAGTGTCTCTCAAATCTGTCACCCGTTTTACACCACATAACACTAAGCCTCTCACACGAACAGCTACAACACTCTCTCCTTCACCTCAAGCACTGTTGCTAGAGAACTATTCCTTACACAGAAGTTTGAGCTGGCCTAGCACTAAAGATCCTCAAATAACATTGCCCAAACTGATGCAAATGTGAATCTATAGTGACTTTGCCGAAATACAGGCAAATGGTTCTTGACCAGTGGGTCTTGGGAGTAAATGCTTCCGAGGTTCTAACACGTTCCCAGGAGACGTTGGTGCTAAGCGTAAGAGCGCGCGCATGCGCACACGCACTCTCTGGCTCTGGCTCTCTCTTTCTCTTTCTCTCTCTCGTTTCAACTTCTTTTTCTGCTCTTGTGTTCTCCTCCTCCCTGTGCAGCATACACATCTGTTCCCCTCTCACACACCCAGGTCACGTGCAGAGAGGTACAGACAAAACGCTCTCCAGATATAATTACAGCCTCTGGGTTTGTTGACGTTTCAAGTCCAATGTCTACCAGAATTCTAACCGCTTTTCAAGGTTCAGCTTTTCTGCTGTAGGTGTTTCTTATCTCATAACCTACCTCCTTGTCCTCAGGACCGAGCCAGTGAACACAAAAACCTTTAGACACCCAGGATTTACTTTGCACTGCTTCTGCTCGGTAATGCCTTTAGAGGTCTCTCATCTCTTCCCCACTGCCAGAGGTCAGGATTTCCCTGTCCAGCCTCTGTAACCCCAGAGAATCTCCCACGTGAGTACTTGCTAGAAGATATGCACTGGGAGGCAACCAAAACATCTTAGTCTACTTTACCATCACTTACTCTGAGCAGCTGTCTCAAAAGTTTAAGAAAAACAATATTCCTCCAGAAGAGAAGACTCATTTGTAAACCTAAGAAAATGCTGCTACATACTTGCTGCCTAAAAAAAGTTCAATATAAACATCCAAAAGGTACCTAGACAATTTTTGTATTCCTACCTACAGTACTCACTAGGTATATAGATCAATGTTCTTATATTTAATTGAAATTGAAATCTAAATTAGGATCATCTAATTATTGCTCTAAACTTCAAATACTTTGTAATTGAGATTTCTAACCCTTGCTGACTTGGTTTACCGAATCTGTTTTTATTCCACTTCTTAAATAGCACCTCACATATTCCCTCGCTGGGCTAAACACTGGCTATCTGCAGAATACCTAATGGTAAGTGTCATACACTCACAGCCCAACTTGGAAAAGTGCTAGAAAACATGCCCCTGGAAGTGATATGCTTAAGGAGGTTAAGGAACTCCATCAAGACAATCTTAAATTAAATGTTTATATAATAAACCCTTAAACATCGAAGCACTAGGGGCCGGGGAGATAGCTCCGTGGCACAAGTGCCTGCCTGGCAACTGCAAGGTTGTGAGTTTGAACCCTGGTTCCGCAAAAAAAAAAAAAAAAAAAATCAAAGCACTGTCAGTATGCAAGAATCTAAGCAAAGCTCTTCAATTTCAGAGTATTTCCAGGTTCTTATATCAAGGAAAGTATGATTCCGTAGCCAGGGTGGAGCCCGGAAACCTGTACATCAACCAACCAGCATCCCCAGGTGATTCTGATGCAGGTGTTTCGAAGATCTCAATTAGAGAAACGCTGCTCACTCCCTACGTCCAGGGGCACTACGGAGTGGTGTTTATGGGGGAACCGTGGGCACACATCACTTTCGAAAGCCTTTTTGCTAAACTGCTGTTACATCACCCTAAGTTAGGGGTGATTTGCATAAAGGAAAAATGAAGAAAGGCTGCTTGCGGGCTGAATGAGACCTGAAAACAATAAAAGACTAACAGTGACATTTCTTTCAAATCTCTGCACTCCTTTCTCCAAGCATCCCTGACTCATCCAAGGATGCTGCTTTCTACAGGAAGCCCAGCCCAGCCTAGCCCGGTCGCCAGCTGGAGGATGGGAAGGCGTCGCAGTTCCCTGGTCACCTGCCGCCTCGCAGGAAGAGGCACCCAGGGAAGACGCGCGACCCCGGCTCTTTCGGCTCGGCGGCGCTTCACTCACCTGCCCCGCGGCTGCAGCTCGGTGTCGTCGTCAGGATCTGGTCCCCTCGGCTCCTGCTCGCCTGCCGCCGCTGGCAGCGCCTCGGCGTCCTCCACTGTCACCTCAGCAGCGGCCACGGCCACCGACGCTGGTCCTCGCGCGGCCGAGGTAGGGGCGGCCGCGGCCCCCAGGCCGAAGGCTGCCTCCGCCGTCGGGGCCGGGAGGTTGCGGGCGCGCCCCGCCGCCACCGTCCCCGTCGCCAGCCCCAGCAACAGCTGGAACATCAGCAGAGCCCGCGCCAGCGGCCCCGGGCGGGAGGCGCGCTCCATCAGTGGCCGGCCCCGCGCGCGGGCATGGAGGCACAGCCGCCGGCGCCCGCTTTTCCCGCCACTCCGAGCTTCCGACACGTTAGCAAGCTTGCTGCCGCCCGCACGGAATGAACAGCCAGCCGCGTTCCCCCGGCCACGTCTCAGCCCGGCCTTCGCCACCACCACCTGAGTGACAGCCTCCCGCGGACATCTCCCATTGAGCAAACCTTGTGCGCATCTTCTCTCCGATTGGCTGCAGGACCTGCCGCTCTGAGAAAGGCGGGTTTTTCCCCCGGTGGTCAACATCACGCTTACCAATCATATCGTATTTTCATTCCTCGAAACCCGGCCCTTTTCCGGAAGCGGCTACCAATGAGAACTGACCCGCCCCAGAGTCTTCTCACTCGATTGGTACACCGTGCGATTCCCGGAATACCATTCCAGGAGCAGATTGGCCGCCTAGCGACCGGCCTCTTCCATCAAAGCGAGGTCCTGGAAAGGACTTGAAGGTTATTGGTGGAAAGGAATGCCCTTCAAAGATCTGCGCGAACTGCTTCTTGATTGGTTGGAAGCTGCACTTACTACGTGGCCGATTCTGACTGTGAAGAGGGCTGTACCCCAGGGAAGGAAGAGTCGGAGGCAAGTCTCTGGTGGCGGGGAGGCGGCCGACCTTAAAGGGACTGCTCTTGTGACTATTGTAAAACAGTCTATTTGGAAAGATAAAAACAAAGCAGAACCAAGTAGATAAATAAATAAGTGACCGCACAGGTCAATCTAGTGGCTGGAAAGGACGAGGCAAGTTGAGATGATCCCACTGTCGTACTGTTAGAGACAGCGTGATATACGGACAACCCAGGTCACTGGAAGGAGCATTTACGTGATTTGTTCAAGGTCGCATAACTAGTTAGAAACATGACTTATTTCAGCTATCTGCCTGTGGATATGCTTTGATCCTTGTGCAGGGTTCCAGCGCAGAGAGAACTGAACCGCAAAGGGTTCCAAAGAACGGTGTCTTTTAGCTAAGACATTTGAACTCTCCTTACAGCAATTAAAAACGAGATTTTTTTAGCCAATGAATAGGACACTAAGAATGGAATCCTTCAGCAGCATACTCCGAAGAATAGACACATCAGAACCTTGTGAAGATTAAAGATGCTGGTAATTCGTGTATTCTCCATCTGTATGCAGTCGTGTTCTGCAAAACATAACAAGATTACCTGTCCCTGTAGCTCTTAGCAAATTTCTTTGCTCTTTTGGACGGCAGAACTCTAAACTTTCTGTCTTCATTTCCCCATCCATTCCCAAGCACACCTCAATCAGGCGTTTGGACTCTTAATCCCACTAGACCTCCTCTTGCTGAAACCACTGTTGCTAAATTCAAAAGACAGTCTCTAGGGCCGGTGAGACGGTTCAGTGGTCTAAAGCGCCTGCTTAAGAAAGCTCAGGCAGGGGCCGGCGAGATGGTTCAGTGGTCTAAAGCGCCTGCTTGGAGGGCTCAGGCCACTGCGGGGACTGCAGTTCGATCCCCGGCACCACATGCTGCGCCAGCGCCACCACCAGGGCAGGCTGAGCCAGCCACAAAATGAATAAATAAAGAAACAAACAAACATAACAAGCAAATAAATAAATAAAAAATTAAAAAAAAAAAAAAAGAAAGCTCAGGCAACTGCAGGGACTGCGGTTTGATCCCCGCACCACATGCTGCACCAGCCCCACCACCAGGGCGGGCTGAGCCAGCCATAAAATAAACAAATAAAAATTAAAAAAAAAAAAAAAAAAAAAAAAAAAAAAAAAAAAAAAAAAAAAAGACAGTCTGTAGGGTTCAACTTAGCTACATTCAACTCAAAAATGCAGCCTTTTCGGTATGAAATAAGTTTTCACTGGTTTTCCTGCTTCCTCACAAGTTAGTTGATAACTCTTGGAGGGTCCTCAGTTCAGAGTGAAGGACATAGCCCTAAAACTATTCACTAGTATATTATTTCTTAGGGTTGCCAAATGCCGTAGACTAAGTGACTTTAAGAAGAGGAATTTAGGGTGGGCAAGATGGTTCAGCTGTCTAAAGTGCCTGCTTAGGCAACTGCAGAGACTGTGGTTCAATCCTCAGCACCACATGCTGTGCTAGCCCCACCCCCAGGGTGGGCTGAGCCAGCCATAATGCAAAAATAAATAAATATAACTAAGTAAATAAAAAATTAAAAAAAAAAAGAAAAGGAATTTATTTTCTTGCAGTTCCAGAGACCAAAAGTCCAAGATCAAGGTGTCAGCAAGTTTTGTTGTTTTCTTTGACTATCTCGAGGATTTGGCCTTGCTCATGCTAGGCAAGTGCTGTACTACTGAGCTATGTGTTTCTCAGCTTCTGTTTTTAAAATTTTTTACTTTTAAGACAGGACCTAGCTATTTTGCTCAGGCTGGCCTGTAACTTACAATTCTGCCTCACAGTCTGAGCTCCTGGGATTTCCGCTGTGCACTACCAAACCTGGTACAGGACTGGCTTTTCTGTGTTACTTGTGTGGCTTAATTATGCCAACTTGATGGGCTTGGGAGCTGCTAGGGGATGAGTAAAGCACTTTTGTAGGCATCTGGGTGGGCCCTGAAGTCATGACTTTTCTTGTCATTGTCCTCGTGCTCTGCATCTCCATTGCTGTGAATTAGTAACTGCTATCCAACCTTTCAGCACCAAAGATGGACAAGACTCAGAAGACAAATTGTCTGGGAACCAGTGTGTGAGCGGGGGATGTTTTTTGGAGCGATTTGAGCCTGTTCGCTATACACTTGACTATTATTACACTGTAATGTATAACAAAATGGTCCTACAGCCCACCACACTGCAGAGTTAGTGGGAGCCCCGAGCCTGTCTTCCTGCAACTAGACAACTCTTGATGGAAAAGAGAGACCTCAGAGTCTATTCCATACTGTTTTTTTTTGGTTGCTGTCACCATGGGAAACCCTGTTTTGTAAAGAGAGGATGTTTCAAATGGGAAGAGGATTTCAGTAGTTTTGTGGCGATCTCAGGATATTCCACCTTGAGTGCAATCCAGAATGCCTGAAGAAGAACACTTGGGAGGCTGAGGCAGGAGGATTAGTGCAAGTTTGAGACCAGCCTGGGCTACAAAAGTGAATTCAAGGCCAGCCTGAACTGCATAGTGAGACCCTGTCTCAAAAAGACTAAATAAATAAATAAGTAAATAAACAAAGTTGGCTCAGAAGATACTTTTAAGGCCTCTGGCGTTTGTGCTATCAAGCATGTGGTCCTATTCTAACACAATCAAAGTCAATTTACCTGGCATCATGGCTTATATCTAGACGTGCCCTCAAAGCCTCCTGGACCATAGAGGAGGCTTTGGGGAGTGATTGAATCATGGGTGCCATGCTGGCTCAGTCCACAGATTGGTTTAGCTTAATTCTGGGTGTAGAAGAAGGGTTTAGTGAGCAGGAAAGACTCGCCCTGGGCGTGAGTGTCCCCACCAATAGGCTTGTAACCTAGATGGAATTGAAAGGGAAGGAAGGAAGGCTCCCTTCTTCCTGCCCACGCAGCCATGAACTGTTGCTCCTCTGCTGCGCCACTGTGCTCTCAAGTCAGCCAATTGTGGGCTGAAACTTCTACATACTGTGAGCTAAGTGAACCTTTTCTCTTTTAACTTGTGGGTATCAGGTATTTTGTTGCAGCTATGGGAAACTAGCTAAGACATCTGGCTTGTTCATAAGTGGGCCACAGGTGCATTCCTTCCAAGTGGGGATGGATCTTTTGCAGTTGGGAAGTCATGTCCCAACTCGTTTGAAAGCTAAAATAGATGGTCATGCACTAACTAGGAGAAAGAAGGACCTGCCTACCTCATTCCCTTTAAAATCTGTGCTTCTATGTAAAACGTCAAAAACCCCAACCTTCACCTGTTGCCCACATAATTCCAGTTTGGCTTTCAATGCATCCACTTTCTCTTCCAACTTGTATGCAGTTTTCTTTCTTCCCTGAAGTAACAGGTTGGGTTCATTGAGCAAAATGAATGTGTCACGTGGGTAAGCAAGTTTTGTGTCACTGAAATGTCCTGCCGGTGGTAACTGGTTTTGTAAATGAAGTCTCTAATGTTGTTCTCATAACTCAACTCTGGGTAACAATCTGCCTTTATAAAGCCATCTCCCTGCTGTGTATAAGAGGAGCCATGTGTGCTCTACCTCCATGTCCTCACAGAACTACACAGACGTGAGTTAAGGACATGTACTGTAATGTGGTTGATGGTTTTAATTCTATCCCACAAGACACTGTTAAGTGGAGGGGGGGTTGTTGTTTTTTGGGGGGAGTTAGGGGAAGGGTCTACAAGGTGTTCAGGGTCTCACTACTAGACTGGACTCATAGTGATCCATCTATTTACAGCCTCCCAAGAGTTGGGATTACAGGCGTGTGCCACCGTGCCCAATATGACACTGTTGAGTTTGGGTGACATTTTTCTACTAGTTTGCATTTTCTGTGGATGATGATACAGCGTGTGGACTCATGTTCAGAAGCAGCATCTTGAGTAAAGCAGTGAACCCAGAAAGTCATCCAGTCATGGAGTCTGCTTCATCATGCATCTGCTGACACAGAACGACCAGTTCACTTATCCTACTCTGTAGTCATCCAGAGACGTGGATAATTCTGCAGGTACACTTTTGGTTGGCCATAGACATGCACACAACCTTCTCACGCACGTCCTCCTAAAATAGGAAGCTCATCACACCAGCACTGTTGCCTTGTCAGCGTCAGCAGATTCCTCAACCTAGATGGATGCCATGGTGGTTCAGTAACCCTCTCTAACAGCTAGACCTCCTCCTCCTCCTCCTCTGCTATGGCATCAATCCATCTGATTGTGCTGGACTAGAGAGGAACACGTACCACTTTTCAAAGTGAGAACTCTTCTCCAGGCTTACAGCAAATATGAGCATGAGGCAGAATCAATCTTTTTTTTTTTAATTGGAGCATCATTTTATTTTTTGTTATTATTATTTTATTTATTTATTTATTTATTTATTTTTTTGGAGGGACTGGGGTTCAAACTCATGACCTTGTACTTGCCAGGCAGGCACTTGTGCCATGGAGCTATCTCCCTGGTCCCATTATTAGTTTTATTTTTTGACAGGACTGGGGTTCGAACTCATGACCTTGCACTTGCCAAGCAGACATTTGTGCCACGGAGCTATCTCCCCGGCCCCACTATTTATTTTATTTTATTTTATTTTTTATTATGGCCAGCTCAGCCTGCCCTGGGGGGTGGGGCTGGCGCAGCATGTGGTGCTGGGAATCAAACCTCTGTCCCTGCTGTTGCCTAAGCTTTCCTAAACGGGCACTTTAGACCACAGAGCCATCTCCCTGGGATCAATCTTTCACCAGCTATGAAGGGCTTCTTAGCTTTAGCCATACTTCTGGCCGCTAAGAATGATACTTTCAGTGCAGACATAGTTCATGAAGTGGCGTCTGTTCTTTGCGTTCATGTTTTTTTTTTTTTTTTTTTCCTTTGAAAAACTTTAAAAGCTCATCTGTTGTTGTAGGTTGTTGATCTCCATGTGACAAAGCAGTTTGGAAGGTTTCATGGCTTTGCTGGAGAGCTGGTTGCCATTTTTATACAGACCGCACTGGGAGAATGTGACTCACCTGTGACAGGGAACCTACAATTTAAGTAGGACTCTTGATGCCGTCTTTAGATGAGTACCCACACGACGTGGGCCTCAGGTCAGTCTACGCTTTATCACCTTCGCAGAGAAGGCCAGCTTGTTTGCTGTATGTAAAATTGAACCCCCCATTACCTTAATTGCTATACTCTTCCTGCTTTCTCTTAGCCCTTAAATAATGTAATTTACTTATTTGTTTTGTTTATTGTCTGTTTTTTTCCACTTGTATATAAATTTTTGTGATGACTTGCTTACTGGTATAGTCTAAGAACCCAACAAAGGGCAAAGTAGTTAGTAAACATTAAATAAATTTTATTGACAACTTCTGAGAACAAAGGAGAATGAGGGATGAGTGAAAGAAAGAGATGACGGTTTCTATAAACAGACCTGGTGGATTAGAGAAGGGAGATCACACAGGATCTTGAAGAAATAGAGGCACTTGAGACTTCCAAGTGGAAAGTAGAGATTAGGCAGTATCCCCAGAGAGTAAGTTATTTTGAAATGAAGAGAAAAATCAATGAAAAAGCCTACTTTAGTTGACCATTATCCACTCAACAGAATAGAATGTAATATCTCCTTCCTGAGTGAAGGATTATAATAGATGATGTAAAGAAGGTATCAGAAAATTAACACAAGATGAACAACGATTGCCAGCTGCTTATCACAGCCCATGCATTAGCTAGTGCGTATGTTTTAGTGGTACTGCTCTTCATGGTTTTATAAAACTTTCCAAAACTGATCGTGGCATAAATATGGTTATTAATCTGAGCTCATGAATTCAGAGTCTTTTTGATACTAATAAATAAGGTAGAAAGTTTTCTCATTCATGTATTCACTTACTCTTCAGGAATCCTGCATGTTCGCCCGCGTGTAATGGGAATAAAAGTGGAACAACACAGGTACTGTCTGCCTTGCTGAACCGTGACACCTTTCTAGTTAGGGAGACAGACCTTACTTTAATAAGCACACTTATCTTTTATTCACAAAAATGAAGACAAGCCAGGGAGATAGCTCAGGGGCACAAGTACCTGCCTGGCAAATGCAAGGTCCTGAGTTCGATCCCCGGTTCCGCAAAAAAAAAAAAAAAAAAAAAAAAAACGAAGACAAGTGCTGTGCTGAAAACATCCAGGCACAAGAGCACAGTGATGGAAAATGCCACTAAGGAGCATTTCCTTTATACTTGAGGGAAAAAGCCAAGCAAATATTTCCATTTTGGAAAAGACAAAAACAGGTCCTGAGTCAAGGCCATCTGACAGTATGATAACTTGGAGGGGAAGAATGCTGCCCGGCCAGATACGGGTTCTGGGGCCTGTGTGTGATTGCCCCAGAAGCGCCTGAGGGACCAGGCGCACACTGAGCAGTGCATCAGTGCATCCTGGCCAGGGGTGCTCAGCACAGTTAAGATTCTAACGCTGAGCACAGCGTTAGGTCTGCAAGGCCAGAAAAACAGGCCTGAGATTGAGCGACTGCAAGCTGAGGTCTTTCGCAGAGAGATTTGTATCTGTTAAGGTTTTGTTTCTAAATAACAAAAAGCCTTTCTTCGAGTGGCTGAGGTAAGTAAGGAGTTTTTCTTATTGACACAATAGGGCTTTAGTGATTTAGAGCAGGCGCTGCTCCTGTTTTTCCACCTTGTGCAGATGGCCTTTCTCAGGCCTGCTTGTCACCTCACGGTCTCAGGGTGGCAATCCCAGCATGCGTTTCTTTATTGTAGAAATGGAAAAGGCAACGGCGAATAACCACCTGCCTTATTTTTCCTTGTCTAAGAATTTTCCTAGAAGTTCCACGTGATGGCTGAGATTGACCCCGTCCGCTTGGATGGCTTGGGCACTACCGACGAGGATGGACCTTGGAGGCTGCCCTTGGAGTGTCCATCTGGCCCCTCATCTCGTCCTCGCTGCACACTTCCTCCGCTCCGTCTCCTGACTGCCATGAACTAAATATCTCTGATCCACTGAGCTCTTCCACCGTGGTGTTCTGCCTGGGAACCAGCTCACCGTGGACTGAGCTGCTGCGACCGTGGGCCAAGTTGAAGCTGTCCTCCTTTAAATGGTGGTATCGGGTATTGTGTCCCAAACCTGGAAAAGCTGACTGTTAAGTAGAATTCTGCACACACTTCATGGGTCGGACCATTTCAGATAGGCATGCGCAGCTGCAAGGGCAGCAGGCTGCCAGGTCAAAGAGCTGTTCTGTTGGTGAGCATGAGGGGAGAATAGCTAATGAGGCTATCAAAGCACAGTCCATGGGCACTGAACCTCACCTATGGAGAGCATGCAGGGGAGCAACTTCCAGCAGGTGTGTGCGCCGTGGTCAGGACACCGAGCATGTCAGTGCCTATCACCCCGAGAGCTTTCTCGTGCCCTTTTTGAGGAGTTAATCTCCTCACTCCTGGTCCTAAGGTAATTAGAGATCTATTTTCCTTTTTTTTTTTTTAATTATTATGGCTGTCTCAGCCTGCCCTGGGGGTGGGGCTAGCACAGCATGGGGTGCCGGGGATCAATCCATGGTCCCTGAGGTTGCCTAAACTTTCCTAACCAGGTGCTTTAGACTGCCCAACCGTCTCACAAGCCCACAGATCTATTTTCCATCACCATAGTTTGCATTTTGTGAAATCTTTTTTTTTTTTTTTTGGCGGGACTGGGGTTCAAACTCACAACCTTGCACTTGCCCATGCAGGCACTTGTGCAACAGAGCTATCTGCCCAGCCCCTTCAGAATCTTTAATAAATAGAACCATACAATATGTGCTTGTTGTTGTTGTTCTTTTTTTTTTTTGAGAAAGGGTCTTGCGATGTAATCTTTTTCTTTCTTTAATTTTTTTTTTTTTTTTTAACAGAACCAGGGTTCAAACTCACAACCTTGCACTTGCCAGGCAGGCACTTGTGCCATGGAACTATCTCCCCAGCCCCTTTTAACTTATTTTTTATTATGGCCGGCTCAGCCTGCCCTGGGGGTGGGGCTGGTACAGCATGTGGTACCGAACCACGGTCCCTGTGGTTGCCTAAGCTTGCCTAAGCAGGTGCTTTAGACCGCTGAGCCATCTCGCCTGGCCCATCCTGGCTTCTTTTCTGAGTTCATGTATATTGCTGCATGTATCAATATTTTGTTCTTCTTAACTGTTGACTGGTATACTATTGTGTATATGTATATTTCTTTATCCATCCATCTATTGTACATTTCAGGTGTTTCTCAGTTTTGACTAAGACAAAGCACCATAATCATTTGTGTGCAGGTTTTCATGTTGATGTACATTTTTATTTCTCTTTGATGAATACCTAGGATTGTAATCACTGACCCACATCTAGGTACAGGAGCATGTTTAGATTTATAAGAAGGTGTCAAACACTTTCCAGGGTGGGTGCACCCCTGCCCATGGCGCAGGGCCCTTCCAGTGGCTCTGAATCCTGGCCAACACTGGCAGCTGTTGGTCTTGCCCCTCTGTGTCATTCTCCCGTGCATGGGACAGTGTCTCGTCGTGCTCTCGCTTGTGCTTCCCTGATGACCCATCACGTTGAGCTTCTTTACATGTACTTACTGGGCGCCATACACCTTCCCCTGTAAAACAGCTGTTCACAGTGCTCCTAAAAGAGCTTCTATGAGAAGGCATCCGCAGACAAAATTTGCTAGTGCTATGCTTTGGAGTCAGACGACCTCTTACAACTCAGGGGCTTGAAACAGCAAAAGTTTTGGCTCTCACGTTCTTCCCTGGGGTTCACTGAGCCTGTCGGGCCCGTTGTTCTCATGGCCATGACAAAACCTGTGCAAATGACTAGCAACTTAGAGGATCTCTTAAGGCCGGGGCCGGAGCCAGAGCTCTGTTACTTCTCCCTGCATTCAGTTGGCTGAAGTGAGGCACACGACAGACAGACGAGGGCTGACATCAATGAGGGAGGATAATGTTGCAGAATTACATGACAAACAACCAGAAACAGAAAGCATAATCTGCTCCAGGTGATCTGTGCCGAAATTTAGCATAAGTTGCTTCAAAGCAGTACATTAGCACCATCACCCCATGTCCATCTGAATGGTGGCTCTGAAACATAATACCAAGGGCTGGTGAGACTGTGAGACAATAGGAAAGCTTCTATATTGCTCAATATAAGATGGTGCGACTACTTTGGAAACGGTTTGATAATTTCCATTATAGTTAAATATGCACTTAGCATACAACCTAAGAATCCCACTCTTGGTGGGGTTTTTGGTTTGTTTGTATTTTTTTTACCGGGGAGAACTGAAAACTTTTATCTACACAAAGCCCTTTGTGTACGTGTTCATAACATTAATTGCCAAAAACTTAAAACATCACAAATATCTATCAAGCAATGTTTGGATGAACAAATTGTGTTATGATGAAGAGGAACTTGCTGTGGATACATAAAAAATAGTATACTTCTTGGAAGCATTGCGCAAGTGAAAGAAACCAGACAAGAAAGACTGGCCCTTAGGGTTTTCTCTGTGTGATATTCTGGAAAAGGCAAAACTCCAGAGACAGAAGATGGGACTGATTATCAAGAACATAAGGAATCTTTTAAGGGTGGTAGAAATATTCCAAATCTTGTGTGGATAGTAGTTATGAAAGTCTAGAAGTTTGTGAGCTCTGGGCCTGGGATATAGCTCAATGGCACAATTCCCTGCCTGGTAAGCAGCAGGTCCTGAGTTCAATTCCCGGTGCAAAAAAAAAAATTGTGGATACTCAGGAACAACTAAGAAGTGTATTGAGCGTTACTGTATACAAATATTGCCTTAGCCAACCTGGTGCATATTCTAAGGATGGCAGTAACAGAAATGGAAGAGAATAAGTCTCCCCACATACATCTTCACAACTCCAGCTTTCCTGCACGTGATGGTATTTCTGTAGCCAGATGGAATATGCCACTTGGCCAAGCGTGAAGTGAAAGAGTAGGAGAGCCTGCTTCAGACCTCAGGAGGCACAGCCCTCATGGGTGTGTCCTCTTGCCCCCAGGAGCAAGCTGTGACCATTCATTTAATCTATTGCACCCACTGAGGGAGGCTTTTTTTTTTTTTTTTTATCTTTTTGAGATAGGGTCTCACTGTGCAGTTCAGGCTGTCCTTGAGCTCATTTTTGTAGCCCAAGCTGGTCTCTTAACTCACACTGATCCTCCTACCTCAGCCTCCCAAGGTCTGGGATTACAGGTGTGTGGCACCACACCTGGCTTTTTTTTTTTTTAAGAATTTTTTTTTTTCTTTTTTTTGGTATTATAGCCGGCTCAGCCTGCCCTGGGGGTGGGGCTACCACCACATGTGGTGCTGGGGATCGAACCTCGGTCCCTGTGGTTGCCTAAGCTTTCCTAAGCAGGCGCTTTAGACCACTGAGCGATCTTGAGAGTATTTTGATCCTTTATCTGAATGGTAAAGTATAGAGAACAGAGAAATGTTGCAGTGCTTCCCTGAGACAGTAACTGGTAACCATCAAGTCCTGCGCTTACACAGTCTGGTCCAGCTCTGAGCTGATATGGATGATTGATTCCGGCTCGCTGAAGGGGAGCTTTGAAGCTTGTGTGAATAAAGTCAGCACCAGTGCCAGCACACGTGCCTTGCCTGCCTCTGCGTGCGGCCGTGCGCACTTGTTCAGTTTCCACAGCTCTTCCTTCACAAATAAAAGCTTAGTCCTTGAAGCTTTGATAGGGAACAAAAGAAACCGGGCCTAGTGATGCACATCTCTAATCCCAACTACTGAGAATACTAAAGCAGGAAGGTCGTGTGTGCAAAGTCCGCCTGGGCAACTTAGACTCTCGGAATATGAATAAAAAAATAAAAATAGGTAGCTGGAAATGTAGCAGAGCAGTGGAGTTTTTGGCAAGCATGTACAAGGCGCTGGATTCCATCCCCAGTTAGCTGTGGGGTGGGGAGGGAGGGCGGACAGAGATGAGGCGGAGGCAGAGGCGGAGACAGAAGTGTGAAGACTTCTGGGCAGAAACACTTGGATTAAATCACAAGGGAAGACAATGGAAAACACAGATTTTTAAAAATTCCTAAGATAAGCAGGAAACACTGAAAAGGTAGACATAGATGTAATTGGACTCTATCTTGCAGACAGAAAAGTGGCAGAAATAATATTTGAACAAAAACAATTTACAAAAAGATTCAATTCTTTAAACCCCAAGCACCTTAAACATAAAATAAAACCAAACGTACCACACGTGGACCTGTCAGTGAGACTACTGAAAAGGAAAGATCAGAGAAGTGATCACAAAGGAAGCCACAGGGAGGAAAATACACAGTGCTTTTTTTTTTTTTTTTTTTGTAGGACCAGGGTCCGAACTCACAACCTTGCACTTGCCAGACAGGCACTGTGCCACAGAGCTATCTCTCCAACCCCCCACAGTGCTTTTCAAAGGACTCAGAGTTAAGATTGAGAGGTGACTTTCCGGTGAAGGAAGAGATCACTGGGTTAATGAGTTGGTGGGGGGAGGGAAGGGAGAGAAGGACCTGAGAATTTATACTACCATATTCAGTGGAAATGTTTTTCAAAAATGAAAGCAATAAAGAGACCATAAAAAACAGGTCAGGACCTTGCCTTCGCAGCGCTGTAGTCTTGGCTTAGGCGCTCAAGCCTGTGCTCCTCGCATCTGTCCCCTTCTGTGAAAGCTTCCTGGAGCCACACACATAGCTTCTGATGCCTCTTTTTGTTAGCCGCGTGTGTTCTAGAAATGCCGTACAAGGGCTGGCCAATTAGCTCATCCGATTAAAGCGCCTGCAAGCAGGCACAGGGACCAGGGCTTCCATCCCCAGGGCCTGCTGTGGCTGCCCTGTGAGAGTAAACTTTTTTTTCTTTTTTTTAATATTTATTTATTTATTTGTTTTCTTTTGTATTATGGCTGGTTCAGCCTGCCCTGGGGGTGCGGCTGGCACAGCATGTGGTGCCAGGGATTGAACTGCAGTCCTTCCAGGCACACTGAGCTGGCAATGGAGCCTGGGCATGGTGGTGCGCGCCTGTAATCCCAGCTCTTGGGAGGCTGTGAACAGACGGATCACTATGAGTCCAATCTAGTAGTGAGACCCTGAACACCTTGTAGACCCTTCCCTAAAATACTAAATAAATAAACAAATAGAAATGCTGTGCACAAACCCAGTGATACAGGCAAAGTAGGCTTTCAGAGCGCAGACCCAAATCCACAGCAACAGAAGAGCAACAGGAAGCCAGACGTCTCTGACACAAAGGAAAGACTAAGGCTGCTTCCCAAGGCATTATGGCTGTTTTATCTTTTTTTTTTTTTTAAAATTTTATTTATTTATTTATTTATTTGTTTGCTTGTTGTGTTTGTTTGTTTCTTTGTTTTTTATTTATTCATTTTGTGGCTGGCTCAGCCTGCCCTGGTGGTGGTGCTGGCGCAGCATGTGGTGCCGGGGATCGAACTGCAGTCCCCGCAGTTGCCTGAGCCCTCCCAAGCAGGCGCTCTAGACCACTGAACCATCTCGCCGGCCCTATGGCTGTTTTAAAAAGGCCCCGATGGTATGAAGCATCTTTCATAAAATTGTGTCTGCCCTTCATCTGAGACTGGAATCCAGCCAGACAAGTCTAGATAGTGACCTGATGCTAATCAGGAAATACACAGTATTTATATTTCACGAGTATTGACTCGTATTCAATGGCCGCATTCTCAGCTCTTTTTTCATTGAAGTGACTTTTGTTTCCGGGATTGTTATTTCAGTAATATAAATAAATCGAAGTAGATGCTCTGTTAAATCAATGCTTAAACTCCTTAGGCCTTTAATACTCATCGACTTGAATCTTTACTTTAACTTATATGGGCTTTCCTACCCTGTGTGGAGTAAATTTTACTGTGAAGCAGGATAATTCTGTGAAACATAAAGACATAATAATGTTCAACATTAGCAATTTTTCTGTGAGAGTAACCTTTTTTTTTTTTTAAATTTATTTATTTATTTGTTTTCTTTTGTATTATGGCTGGCTCAGCCTGCCCTGGTGGTGGGGCTGGCACAGCATGTGGTGCCGGGGATCGAACTGCAGTCCTTCCAGTTCCTAAGTTTTCCTAAGCAGGTGCTTTAGACCACTGAACCATCTTGCTGGCCCTTGAACGTATAAATTCCAATGACGCGGTGTGCCTTTCGTTTCTGTTAAATGTATTAGGGGCTGGGGAGATAGCTCCGTGGCACAAGTGCCTGCCTGGCAAGTGCAAGGTCGTGAGTTTGAACCCCGGTCCCACAAAAAAAAAAAGTATTAAATATTCCATTTTTCTTGTTAAGAAATCGGGGGGGGGGGGGGGG